>VYZV01045731.1:22043-36570 GCA_013401275.1 Pandion haliaetus
GATCCTCATGTTTTAAAATAATTTGTTGGAGTTTCTCTTTCTAGGCTACAAAATAACAATTAAGTATTTGAAAGCCAGATATTTCAGGTTTTTTAAAATACCTCCTAAACTGGTAAGTGGGATTATAGGGAGAGCTTATGGGCTAATATTCACTAGTTTATTTGATTAACTTTTTCTATCACTTGTTAAAATATTATTTGCAGGCACTCTTTTCACTATTCAGCTATATCTGTAGATGGTCAGACCATATGTGCCATAGAAATAAGCTATGTATGTTGTCCAACAGTAGAGGAATACTTTTCCTATGAAAAAAATTTTTACAATATTAGATAAGGTCTAATAAGGACATTTCAGCTATAATTTATGGGCTGAAGAAAGAGGACGTTCTCTAATTTGTCTGTGTATAGTGATGCATGATTATGAAGCTGGGGGGAAGGGGGACGTACCAGCACATACCTGATAGATGGGAATGTGGTATATTCTTCATACACCTCTAATGGGAGTTTTGTAAGAAAAAGTTTAATACACAGCTCTCGTCTGAACAAACCTCTCACTGTAAAATGTTTACCTTTAATGACATGTACTATTATTTCATGATTATTTTAAAATACACTTAAAGAGTTTTACATGTTAACCAGCTGCTAAGAATGCCTTAATAGAGAACTAATTTTTGTTAGAGGTGTCTCGACAATTTGAATTTTATATGCATGCATTATGTTTTCTTAAAATGGGGAAATTATGCATCTGAAGGAATCTGTCTAGAATAATGGGGTTCTATAGAGGTTACTTTAATCACGTTCACCAGCAGTTATAGCTGTTTTACATCTTATTTGCAACAAAAGGGAACTCTAATTATCTTCAAAAAGAGCATAAAATGGTGTGCTTTGCTGCTGATGTAATGTTGATTCGTGAACACTGCTGATAGAAACTGACAACTAAATACATGTCACACTTTTAAGAAATCAGTGGTGGTGACAGGATAACCCTCTTTTGTGACCTGGGGACCAGGAGATGGGGTATATATTTGCTTGCTAAGTAGAAAAAATTTACAGTTTTCACTTTAAAATAAAAATAAAAATGCTGTTATAGATGGGTTATCGATTATTTTTAACAATGCACCACTTCCGTTATGACTTAGAAGCTGCCTTCGGTAAATTAGATTTACTGCTTACAATTCCTGATAAAACAGTAGGACGTTTTTGCATATTATTCTCATTTTTTATAAATTACTGACTCTTTATTTTACCTATGTATTTATAGAAAATATCTATAATGGATATATATTTACTGCACTTGTAATAAGGCACAATAAAGAATTTTGACACCTTGCAGCATGGTTTCAAATGCTGGCATTTCAAGCTCACATTTATAACTGCAAATGAGAAACATGCAGCCCACCAAAAAGTGCAAAACTCATCAAATAGTGTTCAACATGTCGACACTCATGCCACCTGTGCATAGGAAACCATTGGCTTATGCTCCATTTCAAATATGGAATGAATCAACGGAGACCTAAAAATATTAGACATAACAAATATTTGCTATATGGCACTGTTTAAGATTCACAGTGGAAAGTTACTACTTTACATCTGATGCCTGAATGCTCTCTGCATTTAACCTAAATATTGAGATACCTGCCCTGTATGAAAGTTTAACTAACAGCGTCTGTTTATTTAAACTAAGGACAGTAAACAAAATGCTTATATAGGCTGAAATCAGCCATATTTTCTGCCTGTCAATTTCCATCAACATTAATGGATTTTAACACCTTAGTAGGTCTTACTCTGACTGTAATGGGTTAAAATAGCCTGTATTTATTACTGTATACCTCTTCTGTGGTACTTATTGAGTAATAAATATTTGTACAATATTTCTTTTCATAAATTTGTCTGCTCTGCATGCCAGTGGTATTTGCACGTGTGACTGTGTACTAGTATGCAGTCAGTCATTTGTGCATGGTTAAATACAGCCAAAGGTTTTTGTCAATAGAAAAAAAAAAGGTCCACTTTTAGTTTTATTCTACCCAGACAGTCTACGGCTTTGAGATGATTAAAGTTGAAAATGTATTTTATCAGATGTCTTTCTGATAGTAGTCTCTCCTACTGTGCACTTTCTCTATCCCTTTGTTATAATCATTTACTCAGATAACTAATGCCAAATCAGCAATATGAGTACCATTATTTTGCCAGTGCTTTCACTTATAGGTCTTGTCTGATAATTTATTTTACACCTGTTTTACAACAGTATCATGTAAATACCAGATTTATTCCAAAAGCTCCTACAAGTAGCTTCAGCAAACCACTGATTTTAGAGCGCAGCTGGGCATATGTCTGACCAGAGATTAGTTTGGAGAGAGCAGGAATAGTCTAAAAAGCTTTTCTATCTAGGTTCCTACAGATTTTAAGTAACATTTTTATTAGGTGTAGTTTATTTACTCTGATGCGTTTTACTAACTTTGCACTTGAGCAGTAGTCTTGTACACAGTCCTTAAATGGACAAGAATGGTTCTCTCCTGCCAAATACTTGGGGAATGTCCTTTTTATTTTATGGTCTATTTTTTTCTACTGGCTACCCGGGCATATTTTGTTGTAATCGTCAGCACATTGCTCAGATGGAAAGAAAATGCAGTTTTATGAGTTACTGAATGGTACTTTTCTGTTTAAAAAGCAACAAATAGAGTACAAAAAATGCAAAGTTGGTTAGGTTTTTATTCCTTAATTTCCATGAAAAAGATTTCCTCTGTTTTCATCAACTGCTAGTTAGAAACTCTGCAAATGTGGGACAGAAGCAGTTATTTTTGAATATTTAAGAAGATGAAAAATCTCAGTTTGTCTTATGTATATAGCACAAATCCACACTGGTATTTTTCACCTTCACTTTTCCATTAGAAATAAGGAATATATTTAATCCATAAATGAGACTATTTAGGATGATTTCACGTATATTACCATTTGAAGGTAAGCTCTTTTCTTCATGAAATTCAATATCTTAAATAAAAGGTTTTGTACTGCTTTAATTTTTTGTCTGGGTTGGCATAAATATCGGTTTCTGAAACAATGCTTGTCTTTAACAGAAAACAGGCCCGAGATCAACTATGAGATGGCAGGATTCATCTACTGACAGCCTTTTTGACATTTTTCAGCAATTTTTAAAGGACTTCTCTGAGACCTAGGGTGGTCCCACAGTATGGATGGCTTCAGGTGTAGGATTCTTTTAGTACCATTTCTCTCATGATCTAAATAGCACTTCCAGACTGATGGGAGGGTCCAGTCAGCCTTGTCCAGCACCTGCTATGATGCTCCTTCCTCTTACTATACTCCTCAGAAGGCTTCTTTACATGAACTGAATGTTCCTGGACTGCTAATGGCTCAGACTACCCCATTTTTGAGACAGAATAATTTTTACCTGAAAAAATAATAAATATACAAAAGTATAAATATACAGAAACATAAATCTAAAACAACAGTGAGTCTTTGTATTTTTCTCAGAAACAAAACCTTGCATTAATGACAACTCCAGGAGATCCTCTAGGTCTTGATATTCCTCCTCAGAAAACAGGAAAATAGTACTTTGATGTTGTTATGCTTTGTTTAAAATAATAATAATAATAATAGTATTGGTGATTTTGACCTGTGTTTCTTTTTCCAAATTCCCTCTTTCTCAATTGTATCCTTGTAAGGGAGAAACATGGAAAATGAGTGATGTGATTTTAAGTGTTTGGCACTACATGATCTCTCATTTCCTCTAGTCTGCTGAGCTTCTAGGCAAATAATTCCATTTTCTCAGTTCCCTCAGCCCAGCACAAGGCCCTGGTCCCCTCCTCCAGCAGACTGGCCCTGCTTGCACCCCCATGTGCCCAGTGCTCAGCCAGACGGACCACCAGTTCTCATCTTAAGCTCTGCCCTCAGCTCACTTTTCTCTCAAATTTTCTCTCAATCTCCTGTTCCCAAGCTCCTGTCAATTCTTGCCAGCACACCAGCCCTATTTTGCTCCTTGTAGACTCCTTTTTTTCCTTTTCTTTTATCACTTCCTATGGACTAGGCCTGAGCATCGCAGAAGGATCCTTCTTTTTCCTTTTCCAGCAAATAGACATAGCAAGGAGCAAACGACCGGTCCCACTGCATGTGGAAGGTGGGGAAAGAAGCAAACAGACCTTAGCATACTACGCTTTTCCCAGCTTTCTTCTTTCTTCTGAGAAGCGCCAGGTTGCTAAGAGGAGAAGAGAAAGCCCACCCACAGCAGGCCTCGCTGGCTCCTTTCCTCAGGAAGGAGGCGAGCTCAGGAGGCAGGCCATATGAAAGGTTTTCCTTGTGACAGAGCCAGAATTTTTCAGAGGCCTGGAGGTTCCCATGTCATCATGCAATCTCAGCCAAAAGCCCGTTACTCATCACTAATTCATGAGAGCTGGCATTACTACGTGTTACTCATTAGCTTTGTTACAACTGTGGGTGGGAGCTCAAAGCAGACATGTTGCTCTCCAGGCCCAGCGTACACAAGCTGGCCCCCTGTGCAAGAAGTATTATTTTTAAATGTCAGCTATGTATTAAGTGATGACTCAAGGGACTAACATATCAAAGCTCAAAACAGAGGCACTCGTCTGTCTAATAAACATGGAGTTAGATGGTAATGTATCTCATTTAACTACCAAGAATCCTCTGTATTTAGCAGCCAGTCTGATACCAGCTGCTCTATTACCCTACCTCGTATCTAAATATCATACACAATATCCTCAAACCTGGACCTTCTACAAGTAGCAGGGCCAAGTGTGGGAAGCTGCAACATAGTCAAACTTCAGGTGTCAAGAGAGCTTTTGGCACCTGAAAAGCACCTGAAAAGCAATACAAAGAAAAAGAATACTGTTCATTGACAAGTTGTTTCTCTTCTTATTACTTAAGGATCCAGGGCCCAAAATATATGACTATAGGGCCTGATCAAAGCCTGTTAATTTCCACAGGAGTCTTGGCATTGACTTTGATAGGCTGTGAATCAAGCCCATCCCCAAGTAAAATATATGGGTCTCCTGCACAGCCTATTTCTATTCATATTTCACATCTTTTTTTTTTTATTTATTTCATACATTATTCACAGTTTGTGATGGCAGAAAGACAGTTTATATCCTTGACACAAAGAAAACAAAGAAAGAAATATAGCATATGTGTTGTCATTATTATGAAAACTAAGGCATATTGGGCACAATGCATTTCATTTTCATTATATTACAGGATTCTAATAAGCATCATTGATAGCTAAGTCACTTGTCCTTAGCACAAGTAAAGAAGAAAGAAATGAAAACTTTTCAGGTTGTTTTTGAAAATCTTGTATACTGTCTAGGCATTTTAGGCACAAATTTAATTTCACTTCAACATCACAAGTTCCTTTGATGACAAAGTCACGTATCTTTAGTCCCAAACACAAAAGTGAATAAGACATTTAGATACTTTTCTTTTACTTTCAAGGCAGTTTTATATTGGAAAATGTGACTGCATAAATCAGGCACATTGTATTTTCTGGTTCAGTCCAGCTCTGGGCTTAGTAAGGGCAATTATCTAATACCTGATGAAACACAACCGTGTCTATCTGAAGGTCTGCAGAAACATATGAAATCTTTAAGTAAATATAGATTAGGATGGAAGGGCAGGACTGAACCACCTCTCACAACCAGGACTCTGGGCCCAGCCCTATGCAATGTGTACAGTTGTAGCCAAGCTCCCATATTCATTTAATCTGTTATAACTTGGGGTCTCAGAAGACCTAGGGAATGTTGAGGTTTCACTGTATTTTTGCTTACCTGAATTTTAATGTAATGCAATTTGTTACATAACATCTATCAAGGTTTTTTACTCAAAAATCCCAAATATTTCCCTCATACACTGCCTGCATTTTCTCTCCACTTAGATCTGCTTTTTGTGTAGATTACAAATTAATGTCTGATTGCCAGGAGGAAAGAGTGATTATGAAATCCACAGTAGCAATATTTTAAACAAATAAATAAAAACAGCTGGGAAAAATCAACAGGATCTCTAAGTCAATAGTATAATGTCTCTTGAAAACTATGGGTAGAATGTTTTCCCATTGAGATGTGGCAATGGTATTTCTAACAGCACTCAGCAACTAGGAAAGAGAGCACTAAATGAAAATAGTCTTTTGTGGTGTTTTTTCTTTTGGCAGGAAGAAAATGAATGAGTATGATTTTTCTTCTGAGTCAGTGATGAAAGTTTTCTACGTATGCCACTGCTGAGCTTCCTGTAGGTCATAACAGATACAAGTGGGAGGAAAAGATAGTTGTCTGGGAGAAGATCACAGCATTAAAAAAAAAAATTCTCAATTCCATTTCATGGTTTCAGTGAATCAAGAGAATGCTATTTAAAACTTAAAGATACTTTCTCAGATTTTCATACTGAACTGCAATTCACTCCCCACCAGAGCAATAAGGTCATATTTGTATGCATTTCATTTTGCAGGAAAAATGCTTATTCATCAGCTGTGTCCCTGGGTTCTATTAATCTGCATGCATGTGCTCTTTAACAGATTAAAAAAATAGTTCTTGTGAAATGATTAGACAGAGTGCTCCTATATATATAGCTTTCCACTGAGTAATACATTTGTAGAGATCTGCTACAGCCGTAACCATTTAAACAGTTTAGATCACTGGCCATATCGACACGTTATTTAGTGGTTAAAGTTTTTGAAAAGCTTAGGATCTGCTGAGTAGTCACATCATGGTTTAAAAGAGCCAATCAGGAAACTCTCTTCTGAACCTGAGAATTTTTTTTTTTAGATTTTTTTTTTTGCTTCCATTTTCTGCTCTAGGGTTAGGGCTAATTTTAGATCTATGCAAAATAAGCAGTCTCCTGGCCTCTTGGGATAGCAAACCAATTCTGCTAACAGGTGCACATAGCCCTGAGGACCACTTTGCCGGTGCTCGAGTAGTCTGCACCGCCAAGCAGTTCATACCCACTTTATTTCTCAACAACTGGACACAGCCTCACAAGGGAACAGCAGGAGTGGATAAGGTGGTAGATCTTGCTAAAGGAAGCGCTGGTCGTGGAAACACCTTGTACCGTTGTCAGAGCCCAGCCTGCCCTTGAGCCTCACCAGGCCTGGACAAGGCTCATCCAGGCATTCTCCTCCCTTGCCCAGGTCTCCTTCCTCCCACTTCTGTGTCACTCCCTCCCTCCTCTTTGGGCACACAGGAGTTTGCACAGGGAAGGGCTATTGGGAATGGAGGGAAGGTCGTCACAGAATGATGCATGAAGCATGTGATCTTTCTATCTCTCCCTCATTTCCAACAACCCTCCAAAATCTTCCTGACCTTCCAAGACCTATTATCCATTCTCTCCTCACTTTACTTTCCCCCAAAACACCTTTGCTGATTCTTGGTTCTTGCTCCTAAGCACCTGTGAACCTCTCTTTTGCTACAGCAATTATGAATTTTCTGATTCCAAGAATAAGAATTATGCAAACCATTTTGTCCTCATCCTCAGATAAAGCAGATTTCCACTGACTCTTCTGCTGAGGAGCCCTGAGCCTGCTCTAATAAGAAAAAGTAAAGTTTTCAAAGTTTTTCTAAAAGAGAAAAAAGAGAAGCAAAGAATGTGACAATGAGATGAAACATGATGGCCAGAGGAATATGGGAAAGAAACACACAAGTTTCTGGAGTCAATCTCTTTCTAGCTGTGACCCAAAAATCCATCTAGGGTTTTGACACTCTTACAATATGAAGTTTTGTGTGAACAGATATTACTTAGGTAAATGTTCTGTTTCCAATAAATCTCAGAACGAGGTTTCAGTATACTCAAAGTGGAGTGTAACTGTAGAGATTCTACCCAGATTTCAAGCGCTTTACTTTGCTTTGCTTTTTAAGAGCAGCCAGTCTATGCTATATGCGCTTCAACTATATTTCAAATATGACTTTTTATTAATGTCACTGTGATTGCTTGCTTTCCTGACTCCATGTAAGGAATAGGATTTGTTTAACCTCCTTTCTCTCCAAGCCTACTTGTCATCCTGAGTTCCAACCTTAAAAAAAAATCTTAATCTGGCTAGCTGCCTAATCTTCTTCTAGATTAGGGTGGGGCTTGTGTGTTTAATAAAAGGAAGACATTTTAAGGGTAACTCAATGCTGACTACCAATATGAAAAAACTTTTAATATTTCTGACTTAAGGACTATTATTATAGATAAGATATATTTTGACCTACTCAGCAATGTAAAAATTTGCAGCAAAGAAATATTTAACCCAACCAAAACCAGCAAAGAGAAGAAAATTCAAGAACTCAAAAACCTAGGAACAAATCTTTAAAGTATATAGGCATGTCTCGTATAGTCTGAAATCAATATCCGAGCAAAAATTTTCACTTTGAAAATCTGTACAGATACAGATAAGACTAATTTTTTGTTCAACAGCTTTCATTAGTTAATAGTATAAAGGGAGTTTTAAATATTGTCACATCAGAACTGGATTCTTAGTTTTATTTTCTTTTAATGACATTTCACATGACTGATACTCCTGAAACTCATAATTCTGGTTTACGTGTTTGAAAGGAAAAAGGAAACAGTTCTTCAATTTGAAAACAGAACATAAAAAAAAAAAATTAAATTTTTAAAACTGTACTATATCAGGAGCCTGAAGGAAAGCATCAGTTTAAAAACCATATAATGAAGTGGCTGGACTTATCTACAAGACAAATATAAAACCAAAATTTAAAAGCACTGCCTGTTTAACACAGTGCCTGTATGCCTCAGTCATAAACTGGAGCATTGGGATTAGCATGAAACACTATACCAAAGATAAGACAATTATTCCAGCAAAAGCGGGTTTCTTTGTTACCAACAACTTCTAAGGGTATAGGCAGGAGCAGGTTTGTAAAAAAAGGTATAATAATGCATTAGCCCAAATACAACAGCCAGAGCTTGTAAACCTTTTCAGTCATGCAAGTCCTTCTTCAGATCATACACTTTAAAGGACCATAGATATTTCATGATCATGTCAAAGCCAGTTTTGCAAATATTTAGAATCAAAGTAAATGAGGTCAGTATTTTGTGGAAAAGACCAGTCAATTATCCTATAATTAAAGCCTGCATAATAATGCATTACACCATGGAATATAATTCACATTCAGCGTGCAGCTGTACAACTGGTATTTCCTAACACCAGGATAATAGACTCTGCAATCTCAGTAATTGTAGCACTGACTTGAAAATCTTGAAGATGCAGAAGATGTAAAAGGCATTCTCCCCAGAAAGGGTTGTTGGTTTGTTTTTTCTTTGATAAGCACAATGACATTATGTTTCTGTTCCACATTCAAAACTGTGGTGAGCAAGTCGGTTTTGTGCCTTGCATTGTTAAAATTTTGTAATAGTTTTGCAAGACTGACATACATGGATAAGACTAATATAGCCACACCTTTTTAACACATACTCTTCTTGTTTATTCTGGGCTGCAACTGCTTACTTTATTGCGTCTACTATACATTCTGCCCCGAGGAGGAAATATGGTCACACTCTGCATTAAATATCTTAGTAGAGCAAAAAAGCACATGCCCATAAAAGATGAGTAAACTGGCCCTCTCTGAGCTATAGAATCAGACTGTGGATGATTGATTTATCAATCAAAACCAAGTATTTACATGCCTTCAGATGTATCTTGCATACAGGTGAGTCTTCTTGGTTGATTTGCTACAGTGTCTTGGCATCAGCAAGATACTGAGGAAGATGGCAGTGTTATTCATGCTTAAATCCATCTATTTGATGAAAGCAGAAGCTGCTAGTTAAATTAATTTTTAAAAGCTTCAAAAGGTAGTAAATTATCTAAAATATCAGGCAAGTAATCAGCTGATTTACATACACATATAATGACAGTCTTTTAGAAAAGTCTCAACAAGAGTAAAATATTAGAATGTGGTTTTAAACAGACCCTGTTCCACATGACCAGCAAAATCAAAAGGTTTCAAATGTGACCCAAAAGATGTAGCTGGCTAGTGAAATATGCAGGTTAGCAGAAAACCCAGGTATTCTGTCTGTTTCTTGCAATTTCAGTGGTATCTCCTCAAGATTTCTTCCACTGAAAAAGGGAATTATTAAATAATGTAACATTATCCTGTGATTCATAAATAGAGGTAATGGCCTTAATTCAGTTTGTGAGCTGTACATCAGAGGCACTTATTCACTTCAGTGTTTCTCAATATACAGTATTGCCAACTGGAGAGGCAAGTAAATCAATTATTGCTCATGACTGTAGTTTCATGCGGTTGCAAACAGTGGATCTGAGTCCATCAAACTCAAATTTTCTTTCAAAAGTATAACCAACTGTTTGTGCCATTAGACATGAATTGCTGCTTCATTAACTATTAGCTAGCCACTATGTCCAAGAATGGTGACAAAAGAATATTGCATGCACATATCTTCATGCAACGTACACCAGAGCTGGAGCATTACCATTAAAATAACGCTTGTTGTCAGTCATTAGGGCTTTTATCCAAGTTCTGTTCATGCTTACATACTCATCATGCCTCTTCTTGTTTTTGTAACTCAGCGATGCACAGTGAGTTCTAAATAACGATTGCTTGTTCAAGGCCTGGATTGTTGGCTCCTTCCCTTACAGTGCTCTGAGCAAAATCAACATTTTTCTCATTCATTCTACTACTTTGCTTTTCAGGGGCAGAGCTATCACTGAGGATGATTTGCAGTTTTGGTAGCACATCAAACCACAAGATAGATCAACACAGCTCTGCAAGCAAAAGCTGTCTTGCATGAATTTTAAGCATACAGCTTGAGGAAAGCAACCACACTTCTGTGTATGTAAAGTTTATAGGTAATCATCTGCATTGCTTTAGAAACTGAGCAATGTTTTGCGCCAAAGGTACAAGACTATGTATTTGCTAAATAAACATCTGTTGCATTTGGTAAAAGTAGAAGGTGCATATTTTTCACTTCAAATACAGGCATATAAAAAAAGAGCTATGTGTAGTTGCATTTAAAGCGTCTGGCATTTTAAGACACAAAATTGTGACAGAAAACACCTGGATGCTTTGTGTAATTGTTCTCTGTCATCATAAACAGAATCTTCATTTGGAATTGTATCGCATATCATTTCTTTAAGCATATTAGGCCTTTTTAGTGCAGACTTTCTTAAGTTGTATGGATACAATAAGCAAACTTGCAATGGAAAACAAGCATGAGACCTGGCTTTCTCTCCCTTCTTGTGACAGCTCTACCACGTCAGCAGAAGCAATGACACTGTAAACTCATTTGGGCACTGTTAAAATATCTTCAGGTATTCATCAGTTATGACGTTCTATTGATGTTCTATTTATTCCTTATTATTGGCCCTTGGAAATGTGCTTTCACACAACTTTTTACAGTTTTGAAAAAGACATAAAATGCTTACATACCTCTACCTTCTAGCAGCTCTGGAGGCTTGCTTACCTTCATGCTCTTGCCCTCAAGCAACTCAGTTTCTGGGCAGGGCCTCTTCAGCTCTCTGTGCCAAGGTATGAGTTCATAAATTCATGATCAGCCTGACTTACCAGAGTAATAATAATAGCTTCCAACTTGAATCAATAAAAGACATGAGTTACCACAATCTTTTGAGACACCTCAAAAGGCAAATCTAGGTAGTTAACCAACTACTATCCCAGCTTTTCCAGAAATCTCAAAAATCACAGAATGACAATGGTTAAGGTCACAAAGGACCTCTGGAGGTCATCTGGTCTAACCCCTTCCTGCTCAAGCATGGTCACCTAGAGCAGGTTTCCCAGGACTATGTCCAGACATCTTTTGAATATCTCCAAGGATGGAGACTACAAAACCGATCATCTGTGCCAGTGCTCAGTCACCTTTGCATTAAAAACTGTTCTTCCATTAAGAAAAATAGGAGTGATTAACAAGTGGTGATGAGGAGAAGTGGAAGCTAGGAATGATAACTGTCAGGTTCTCTGTGATTCCTTCTTTACAATTTCCACAGTGAGACACCATAAAGTTTAGCTTTAATTTTTAAGGCAATAGAAGTGTGTCAAGTCCTAGAGCAATGAAAAAGCCTTAATAAAAATTAACAGAATAACCCATTGCCTGAAGTCACCAGCACCTGATGAATGACTCAGTGACAACATATGCATGAATACTCTTCTTTCCTGTTCTAAATGTGGGAGGTGATATCACTATCAAACTTTATCAAACCTTAGCCATGCTGACTCTACTGCTGCTTCCTAGTGTAAGGGGTTTATCCTACACGTGACACTGGAAAAGTGATTATGGACAACAAAGGTAATAGCAGTGATAGTAAAAGATACCATCCTCAAATGTTTGACCTGCAAGGTACTTCATCCCAACCAGGAAAACATTGAACCTGATGCAGAATGGTAAGGCTAGTTGTGGTTGCTAGAGAAGTTTCCAGTGGTTTCTTTTGTCAAGGCAATCTTTTTTATTCCCACTCTCACAAATCTTTTCCTATATGCTTATCTAATACATCACATCCAACACATATATTTTCATTCCTACAGAAATGCTCAGTTTGGCTTTCCATTACAGCTAGAGGAAAAGTAAACAAGCAAACAGACATTCCTTTCGCCTAGTCCTGTCTGGAGTGGCAATGGCCAACCCTTTTGCGAGTGAAGTTTTGTCTTGTTTCCCAGTCTGAGCCAACAATTACTAGTGATCATACCAAAAAAGGACAGCAGACTAGACTGACTTTTACCTTTGTCCTCTTATCACCTGCAGTGGTTGACAGCTGAATTTGGGTTTGCCATAATTAAAAAGAGTAAACTATTGGCAAGTGTCCTGAGATGAGTCCACCATCACCAGTGCTTCGTAAATTTGTCAGTTAGGTTTCAGTTATTTATTTGTGGAGCTTCAGTGAAGATCAACAGCAAAATTTACATGTCAGCTTTTTCAGGTGTGGAGGTGTCCTCTCATAGTAAGTAGCTTTTACATTTTATCACATTTGGGGTAATAATATCATTACTATGGTAATGACATAATATGTGTCACTTTTGGGAATGAGAAATTACACATAATTTCTATTTGCTTCAGTCCTGTTTCTATAGTAACAAGACTAGTAATTCTCATTAATGACTGGTTGTTAGCATTGTTATTTTTGGTAATTTCAGGTTATTAATGTCCTTAGTTTTTCTACATCTTATTGATGACTTAATCTGAGTGGCTGTTAAATGAAAAAAATAGGTCCAGTTTACTAAAACTATCTTTCACAAAAATCAGAGAGTATCCTTTGAAGCTAGTTTTAAAATTAGTGCAGAATTAAGTTGAGAGGATAAAATCATTACATTGTTTAGACTAGAGGCAAAATTCAGACTGGTTGGTAAACAAAATTGTTAACACAAACCACACAACTCTGATGAAAGTGCTGACATTATCATTTAACATTTCAGTTTGCCAAGTTCGTCTTTCCACTAGAAAAAACATTTCCCCCCTAGAGTAACATTGCTATAAGAGCAGCAAAGCAGTTTCAGGCAGAGTGGTTGTCATGAGCTCATTTACCATTGGGATTCAAGGTTAAAAGTTGTACCTAGATGCCACAAGGTCATTATTATCTCATGTTGGTAGCTACATATTCTGTTACAGTTTATTATCCTTAAGGGCAAACAGCAGGCTAAATGCCTATATGCTAAAGAATTACAAATATAGTCTTCCAATTATGTTTCATATCAAGACATTTACAATGTTTCTCTTCTAAAAAGTTGTATAGATGCAATGAAGTAATTCCCAAACTGTTTAATCCACCTTATTGTCTTACTGGAACTTTATACTATGCTTGATTTCTTTTGCCTATAAACGCTTATGCATGTCCACACCTTTACCCACTAACTGTTCATTTGAGTAGTCACATGCTGGACTGTCTGCAGAACCAGTCATAGTTTATCTTGATCGTTTTAACCCACTTTTCTTAAGAAGGCCTTAAAAATAGAATTTCTTGAAAATGCTTTGGTAGTACAGTTTATAATGTCTTTTATGAAGTGCTATTAAAGTACATGGCAACATTTTGCAATCATTTACTAAACATTAATAAAGCGTTTATGACCTCTTTCAATTTAGAATGCTACCATTATCTTCCTAACCAATATTAACCAGCAGAAGTCAGTTATCTACTTCTGCAGTTGATGATTAATTTATTATGAGTTTTGGATTTAAATATCTGAGTTACAGCTGGACTTTGGGAGAAAAACAGATGACTTGGAAGAAAATGAAAGAACAAGTGAAAGTAAAATATTTTCAGCCCTTATTATTCCCAATCTTAGTTTACCTGGACTAGATCTGTGACCAAGATACACAAAATGTTAGACTGTCTTTTATATCTGTGAAGATAAAAACTGGTTCATTCTCCTGCAACGAGGCAGGCAAGAACCACTATGTGGACCATGAGAATTTTCTTTCAAGGGGCTTCTGTAACTGGACTATATAGCCGTTGTGGTTTAACCCCAGCCAGCAACTAAGCACCACGCAGCTGCTCACTCACTCCCCCGCCTCCCAGTGGGATGGGGGCGAGAATTGGGAAAAAAAAAGTAAAACTCATG
>VYZV01045737.1:0-16457 GCA_013401275.1 Pandion haliaetus
TGCCAAGCATGACTACCACCGATCAACATACTTAATCCTGGTCTTTGAGAAAGGAATGCCCTATATGATTGTGTGAATCTTCTATCAACACCTTATTGATATTATAGCCTCCTCCCTGACCTGCTGTGTTGTGAACACTCTGCAGAACACAGTGAGAGAGGATGGAGCACACAGGGATGCACCAAGAGCTATAATGGCAGAAAACTTTGTTTAGTCCATAAACGCAGGATCGACCTTGTCTATCTTTAGTCAGGTAAAAGTCAGGTGGCTAATCTAAGCCAGTCACTGCAGTTGACCATAACTCAATGCAGCAGTCTTTAGTACATTAAATAGCATAAGGTGTAATAGTATATAGTATAAAGTAACACTGGAAATAGTTTAAATCAATAGAAACATGTTTAACAAAGCCAAAGTAAAACTCATACCCCAACAAGGCTTTAGACATGATAGGTAATAAGATGATTGGAAAATTTTTGAGAAGATAAATGAGGAGTAAAATCTGAACTGGGTTTTCCTGTGTAGAAAGCCATAAGGCAGACTGCAAGGCTGACTGGAAGCTCCTAACAGGTACATTTATGTCATTATAAGGATTAGGATAACCTGATGTCAGTAATAGCTGTTAGTTTTATTTAAACAACTCTATATTAGAAAAAAAGAATGTAAGAAGTGCTTTGCTCTGCAGTGCCATTTCTTTTGTACTGATGTTATGTCTGTACAAACCTGCCCATCTGCAGATGCCCCATGGCTTTCCGTGACAAATCAGGCTTTGAGTTAAGATAGCAGAAGTAAGAAGAGATTAGTTAGGTGAGATGAGCCATAAATGAACTAGGTAACTAATTTCCAGTTAGCACCCCTCTAGCAGATTACTAAATTACTCCTGAAATAGTTTTTGAACAACAGGCTTCCAATAGCCATTATTGTAAAGTCAGTGTCTTCCTGGTAATAGCAAATAAAACAGATCTAACCCTCAGACTGTAATGTCTGAGGCCAAACATCTCTGTTAATCTTCTTGATTCTCCTTAGAGGCAATTCTTTCTTTCTTTCTCACAGAAGAGTCAATGCTTTCCTCCCTCATCAACTCCCACTCTTCCAAAATACTTTTTCCCATCATAAAGCAAGTTCTGATATTTTTAAAACCTAACTTCTAACACTGGAACAACTGCAAAGAGCATAATGGGAGGAAGTGATGAAGGAAAGCCCATCATTTCTGAAACCCTCGGGACTTAGAAAGGCAACAGCTTTCTTTGTTCATTAAAAATATTTCACATTTGAAACCACTGAAATAAGACAATGGTAAAAATGCCCACCTGAGATACTTAAAAATTATATCTACCCCAAAAAAGCATATACCTTTTGCTATCTGAGAGTGACATCATCACATCTTAAACCATCCTTGATTGTAACCTATGCATGTGAAAAACTTAATGGGTTTGAAAGCAGCGAGTTAAGAAGATACAAAAAAGAGGATTAATACACAAAGCATCCTGGACACAGAGTGGGACTTCATTCAGTCTGAGGCACTCCAAAGGCCCTCTTTACCCAAAGTTCTTCTGAAGTATTTTTAATAGTCAAGGATAAATTGATCTCTCATGAGAAGGGTCTCTACTAGTCAGTGGAGGCAAGGAAATCCCTGATGTGTCTCCTCCCCTTCAGCTCATATACCAGACTCTGCGCTCTTAGAAGTGGGACTGATTCAAGAGAAAGTTCTTAGTACTGAAGAGAAACCATTCTAGTGAATACTTCTTTCTTAAAAAAGAAAGGCTTTATTCTCTTTTATTTCACAAGTCACCTGTGTTCCAGTTAAGTGAAGCTAAACAGCAGTATAGAAAAAGTAGGCAGCTGTGGCTAAATTGAAGCATTTCTGGAAAAGCCAGGAAAGTATATTGCTGTCAATATTAAAACCTACAGGATCCTGTTAGATATTCAAGGTGACAAATTGCACCTTACAATGCTTTCACAGTGTTTTTGAAGAATTGATTGCATTTGCAGTCAAAGCTATTCTCAGATTTATACCGTGAAAGATCTAAAAGTGCTTGCTTATTATTATGAATGGGTTTAATATTCAACAGATTATTATTTCCTGTTTTCTCTGTACTATTGCCTGTAAGTCAACTTTTTTTGAGACTTCAATGACCAGCTTATCTGTAAGAATGACATAACCTTTGAAACTGATAAAAACACAGAATGGCAAGAATTTAAATAAATTTGAATGTTCTAATTAACTGCATACACAAATGGTTAGAGTTGTCTTGCAGTTCTGCCTTTTACAACCTCTCAAAAGTTGCAAAAATGCTGGCATAACAGAGCATACGCAGATTGTCAGCAGTGTGTGATAAGGGCAGTGTAGCATCTATACTACACTGATGATGAACCTGTACAGGGTCATCTTGTTTTCTAGGCAGAAGGTTTTCTAAACAAGCAGGATGCTCTGGATCAGAAGTTGCCATTTCGTGCTTCAGCTTTATGCCAAACTTTTTGCAGGGAATTA
Source organism: Pandion haliaetus (assembly GCA_013401275.1). Classification (NCBI taxonomy): domain Eukaryota; kingdom Metazoa; phylum Chordata; class Aves; order Accipitriformes; family Pandionidae; genus Pandion; species Pandion haliaetus. The sequence continues at coordinate 2,489 of VYZV01045737.1, forward strand.
GCTGTCTTCCTTCTTCCTCAGAGAAGGCTGATATGAAACAAAAAGCACATAAGCATCTCTGTCTATGGTTGTTTCCCAGCTGGCAGACAAGGTTATTGCTTTAGTAACTGGATCCAAGTGGTTGCTGCCCCTTCTGTCTCAGAAAGTGTTACTCCTCTTGCCAATCAGCCTTCAGTGTTTTAAATGGAAAGAGTTAAATCCTTCCTAAAAGCATCTGTTTATTAATAATTTATCTTTTTTTCCTGAGGATGACCTCTTTACATTTGCAGTGACTCATTGAATATCTGCTAAACACCCAAGCTGTTCCTTTATCTGCTTTTTAAAATTTTACCACCTCTTCTTGTGTCTCTGCAGACAGGAGTGTGGCTGCTGGACCTGCCTCTGTTTGTCTTGAAGCCTGAATCTTCCTACACTTCCTTCCTATCCACACTTGAACAGTTTCCAGTGCTGAACTAGTCATCTGGAACTAATACACGAATTGAATCACCTTTCTTACCCACTCACATTTGCTTCTTTTTGGCATGATTTGATATTAAAGAGGGTCCTTAGGCTATCCCAGTGGCAAGAATTTGCTGTGAGACAGATTTTCCCAATAAAGAAGACGGTGCTACATGTGCAAAGCACCAAACTGTGTCACTGCCTATCCATAGGTATTAGCTGACGAGGGATGGGAATGAGAGAAATCAGATGAAAGCATTTTTTCTGGGTTGTTGGTGGGTTTATTTTTTTCCCCTTTAGTGCATGACTGCCGTGTAGCTGCACAGTTCAGGCAGTGTGAAAGTCTGACTCTCTAATGCATCATTAGTTTGAAAGAACCTGACTCAGGATTTGACCACGTACTGCTTCTAAGCTGTTCCAAAGAATGGTGAAAATCTGATTGAAAAAAATCTCACAAGGAAGAGACAGCTTCTCCTTTGCATCCACCTTTTCCCCTACCCTTCAATTTCCTTTAAGATCTCATTTTCTAATTTGGTGTTTCTTTCCTCTGATCTTTCTCACCTTCAGCAATCCAAGTTTCCTCTAAAACTCTTGACATCTATTGAAAAGGCCCATTCACAGCCACTCTGAAAATTGCCATTTAGCAAGGAATAATGTGAAAAGTTCTAGTATGCCTCATAGAGAGCTAAGGTGCCCCTAATTAGGTGTGAGGAATGATCTGAAGGCATGGGTTTGGGTAGGATTTCACCACACAATGAAAGAAGCCCTTCTTCAGCTACATGTGCCTCTTCTATGACTCCACCGGGAACTCTGTATCTATTCCAAGAAAGCATGATTTGGCCTTTTCTCTTTAGTAAGTTAAAGGGAAACATTGTGTAGCCATGAGAGGACATGCACATCCGCCTCTGAGTGTCCTTCTGGTCATTGTGCTTCTGATCGGGCAATGAGATCTGACATTTGGTAGATGTTGATCATCTATCACTAGTCGGTCTGAAAAACTGTGCGTCCTCAAACTTGCAGAGTGATATTCATATTTTTAATACAACCTTTATACTTCTAAGCACCTAAATGAGTAAACAAATGTTTTCTTTCTCCGCACACCACCACAGTACACCGTGAAGAGTAGCTATGTACCCAAGGTAGAAATCCAGGTGCCATTTCTGTGCATCAGTGTTTGTTATACAGGGACCCAAAGGGCCAGGCAGGACCCAGCTTTCTAATTCAAACAGGACATGAGAAATTGTTCCTCCTACACAGAAAAAAACCCTGTCACGCAGCCTCTCATGGTCTGGGTCCTCTTCCCTAAGCTCCCTCCTGCCTCACCACTTCTGCTCTGCAGGTGTGGATTACAGACAGGGAGAGAATCCTTCCATGAATTAGGGTGTTGGTCCATGATCCAAGCCCTTGTTCAGTCCACCTTTCTCCCATGCAATTAATGCCAGTCCTCCAAACACACACAACTGTTGCAGGATTTCTGCCCTTGGTGGAACTTTATTTCGCAGTAGCTGCCAAGGGGCTGGAGGACCATGCTACTGCAGGTCAGAGTAGTTCCTGGGGTCAGAAAGGGGTTTTTTTAGCCATCTTGAATACTCTGGGATAGATGGGGGAAATGAGAGGGATACCTATCATTCCCATCCCAGATCCCCATCAGTCATGTATGTTAGCATATCTCCTCCTGCCTCAGTATATCTGAATGCTGGCAGTGCCAAACAACTAAAATGAAGTGAGAATGTGCCAACAAATACCAGCTCCACACCAGCCTTGGCTTTACAGCCAGACTCTCAGACCCAGTGTGGTCCCAGCATTTGAACGATGGATCTGGAGGAGATAAATTCATGTCGTAACTGTACATGTTCATCATGCCCCCCTATCTAGAAACTCAGTTTCCACTATTTGTTCTACAGAAGCAGTCACTGAAAATGGGAGAGACTGGGTGTGTGGGACAGAGGGAGCACAGTCAGTGCCCCTGAGCCCTTTGGCTACCAACTAGAAATGCAAGATACTGGAACTGTAGAGACTGAAATATCTCTACTGTTATTCTACAGGAGAGCAGGCTGGGGGCAGAGATTCACTCTGCCATCATTTTGCACAGGGCTTCTATATGTGTAGCCCTCTTTACTCCTGCAGTGAACAGGAAGCAAAACCCAGCCCCAAGTGCTTTTTCTGAGGATAAAAGGCATCTGAGGGGATGCGGAAAGACCGAAGAGCTCAAGAAAGCCTTATTAGTTAATTCTGAGCCATTAAAAAAACCCAAACAAACAGAGAAAGAGCAAAACCAAGTTCTAAGAATGAGATACAACCTCAACATTTCTCATGCTTAATGCAATGCTCAGGAGCAGATATTTATCTTAGGAAATTTAAAACAGTATTTCCAAAACCATTCCTCGCTTACTGAGGATCAATTTGTTTCCACCAGGACTGACAAACTGCTGACATTCAAGCTCTTCAGAAATTTTCAAAAGAGGCATGAGTCAAAGGATGCATGCAGTCTCACTGACTCCTGCCAACGGCTTTAAAATTTGAAAAAGATAAGATGTCCCTAGGATTCAGAAAAAAAAAGTCTTATGGATTTTTGTTGCTCATTTCTGGTATCTAACACACATCATCTGTTGTTTGTGTAAATTATCTGGGTAAGTACTTGGTTTCTTAATACCACATAAATGAGAATTTTTGTCCCACTACTAGAGAATAGGACTCGGACCTCTTCGATGTTAGCCAACTAAAACACAGTCTTTATCTACAAGAAGATGGGCTGTCATTTTTTCCCCATGAAAAAATGTAGGATTAAAAATAATATTAGCTTTTGTTTAATGAAATGTTTTTGAAAATGTGGGAGGGGAGAGGGATTGCATCATAAAGTCTAAAAATAAGACCTTCCTAGTGAACTAATACAGGAAAGAATACAGAGATAAAAATTAACTGCAGAAAAAAAAACTGAAAGAGAAAACAATACAAGAAATAATTGTACATCTTAAAAAAGGACGGATAACTGAGATAGTTATAACACTTTACTGTCTCGGACTTTGACTCAATGAGCCTTGACAAGTAGAAAGCTATGAAAAGTAAAGTCCTATGAAGTATGTTTGAAGAGAAAGAATATACAATTTCACTGCACCTTAAGGAAAACACTGCTGACATCACCCCACAGGCCTCTGTGAGGAGGTCACCCCACTTTTTTGTCACTATTCCAGAAAGAACATGTACTTCCCAGTAACTTCACTTTAATAATACATGATGGGAAACCAGAGCAAATAATTTCTGTGAAATCTTCAATCTGACAGTCTCTGTGCACTTTATTTCCAAGCTTTTTTTCCCACAGTGCAAGATGCTCAGGAAGCCACATACAGGTTTTTTCAGCCTCCAAGTCATTATATGCAGTAGAATAGAAGAATGCTAAAAAAATAGTAAACAATAAGAAACAATGTTAAACACTGAACAAAAAAAGAGAGCATGAAAGACAGTTGAGCTCAAAACTCCTGCCAGCTTCCAGAGTAGCCTGTTTTTCTCAGAGAGCAGCCCTCTTCAAAATGCTCTACAGGAAACAATGGACAATTTGAGCTGGGTTGAAGTCAGTGGTATATATTCAACAAATAGTTTGGCCCATCTGTCTTCAGAAGCTTTGTATTCAAATAAGTTTTTTAAATCAACTAATTAGGCACGCTACATAAAAGACAGGGGTCACTGTCAGCCCCTAAATACACAACACTAGTTAAAATACCTAGAAATAATATTTAAACATTTAGTTTCTCTCTCTTCTGTGCACTTCAGTTTTTGCACTTGCCTCATGAGTCTAATTTTTTTTCTGTGCAATCATGAGAGCTCAACATTATTTTCTTTTTGAGCTGACAGCTAACGTTCTCATGTAGATCAACTTACTGCTGCTGCTTGCATCAAAAGGCAAAAATCTTGCAATAGAACCATGGGAGTCATCAGTACCCTATGAAACATGAAAATCAATTCTGCACAGTGGGCTTGTCTAGCCAGTCCCAAGCAACACATTTTTACTGGAGGAGAAAGTCAGACAATTACATTTAAAGCAGAATATTTAGGAGGACACTCCCAGGAAGCAATCTCTAAGACATTAGAGGATATACTAACAGTCTATACATATCTTTTGCCACAAAGAAACATCGCTTTATGGTGTTGAAATTGTGTACATAGAAATCACAAGGAGGAACTGAATGTTTAATTAAATCAGAAATGTCAACGTGAAGAAAAAGAGAAAAGTGGCAGCAGGAATGCAGAGTTTAAAACATACCCCCGTTTTTCATCAACAGCTTTTGGTGCTTAACGAATCCAGTAAACACTTTAGACAATGGGGCACTGTGAACTAGCTTAGCAGGCTTTCTAGCACGTGTTTGAGATCAGAGGACCTCATTCCTCTTGTTTATTGACAGAAATCTAAGGCACGGCAGGATTTTGGACTAGGTCCTCCTTATTGCATGCTACTTGTAATAAAGTGGTTCATCCACACCAAGGTCTAACCCCCACTGTTCTAGGTTCTATGTATTCACATAGAGAGCTAGCCCATATCCTGAATAGTCTATTCTCTAAATAGATTAGCTAAATAAATTAATATTATTAATCAATTTCATAGATGAGGAATTTAAGCAGATGAAGAGTTTCAGCAGGGAAATTAAGGGACATGAAAAGGCCAAATGGAAAACAACATGATTGAGCCCAAACATATTGAATCTAGAGCCTATAACACAAGCTCGTTGTGTCTTTATTTTGGTAAGGGCTCTGCTGCCAATGGATAGCTTCCATACAGAGCAAATTAACATTTATTTTCAGTGCTGTAGACAGAAAGGAAAACCACAAGGAAAAAAAGAAAAAATATTCTTCTCTATAGAGGGATCACAGTCACACTCTTTAAGATCTGCTGTCTTGAACCAAAACCTGGCAATTCTCTGACTCTTTTTGGCACAGAGACAGGAATAGTCAACAAAGATGTTAAGTAACTGGAATTGTATTTCCTATAATCACGCCACTACATGCACTGCTGCTATGCTGTTACATATGCACATGCTCTGTGTGAATTCCCAAAGGAGTGAGCAGGGTATTCATGAAAGTTAATAGAAGAATCATGTTTAGCTTACAACCAGCCTGCCTCTTGAGTGCTTACTAAAACATCACATGCACATAAATCATGTATCTCTATTAATTTAGATTTATAGTCAATGTGGTAGTAGCCACCCTTCCAAATAGCTATAGGCACTCATATATTACGAGCAATCTGTACTGTTAGAATAGTAACAACAAAATAACAAAAGCCTACATATTTTATTTAAATGCATTTATCATTAAGAAAAATGAACATTCAACACTGTATAGAACTCCCAGCCTAGGAATATCAAGTATCCAACCCCAAAAATGCTTGCAGGGAAAACCTTACTATATGCTTCTCATTTAAAATAGAGGTCTTCAGGTAAAATGGCTCAGGTGTGTAGAAAAGACAGAATCTCTCAAGTAGATTGTTTGAAACACTATGGGTTAAAACTGAAACCCTGAACTCTAACTGAAAACAAGGTGCAGCCTAGTCTGACCACATCCTGAGGATCACACCTGTTTTAAGAAATCAGTCTCTGTGGTTTTGTCACTGTCAGCTGTAAACAGTATCAAAGTAAACACACCCACTGCAATGACATCACTAATGAGTCAGTCTTCAAAGCTATAGCAAAGATGCAAATCTTGAATAAAAGGGCTGTGGTATTCTTTCCAGATACATGTTAAAAGGTGTGGTTTTAGCCAAAGTAACTTCTTGGTTATCTAACAGTAACTCTGATTCTCCATGAGAGAATTGTTTGAATAGTCTGTAAGCAGAAGCTTTCACAATGAAGAAAGATCTTGTTTGGAACTCTTCAGGAATAAAATAGTGTCTCATATTCTAAAGGATGTTATTGTTCAGTATGACAAGAAATATTGTTTCTAATTGTCTCACAATGTTCCTAAAGTCGACATTTGACTGTACAACCAGGGCAGCTACCATAATTCATACCTCTTCCTCAGACTGCATTTGCCCTGCCCTGCTTCAGGAAAAGATAACTTTCCACCTTGCATCCCCAGCCACCTAAGCTTATATTCCCACCATCATGTAGGGGCCATTCATTCACTGGCTTCCAAAATGTCTTCTTTTCTAGAGTTTTTGCATTTTGACCTATGAAATCATTTGTGTTTATTCTTCAAAGTTTTGACTGCATCTCCTGGAGACATGCTCTTGCTTTAAGCTAAACCAAGTCTGTCTTAACAGTCCAATGACAAGCCCATGATGCACAATGAGACCCATGCTGCTGGAAGTACCCTATCATGGTTACCCAAAGTTGTTGACAGAAAGCTGGCTTGGATACATTTATAGAAGCTACAGGCACATCTCACAGTCTGGGTGCCTTCCAGTACCATAGAGCAACCCAGTCTCTTACTAGCCCAATATTTATCTCTACCAGACCAACAGGATTTATTAGCCAGGCATACTTGGGAATGCTCTGTCCTGTCACGAGTATGCCACATGCTTATATCCTAGTATGCTTCACCACAGGAGCGTTACCAGAGAGAGGGCTCAGGAAAGCATAGTTTCTGTCCTTGCACAAGGGCAGGCAGTGCCAGTGGCACCCTACAGCTGCCTTCCCTGTCCAAGCACAGACACCCTTCTGCCTTCTTGCTGCCTCTGTTTCAGCAGCCTCGTAGCTCAGCACAGCCTGTTGGGCAGCCACAGAAGGACAGAGAAGTCTTCTGGCTCCTGAACGTGAGTCCCTTGTTTTCTGTTATTCGAGCTATGACCTTTGAATAGGTGCCTCTATGAACGCTAAAGTCAGATGGGTAGCTTCAGCTTAAATCCTGCTGGTTCACATGTTCATGTCACCTCACCTAGGTGTTACGTGGAATCACACCACAAAGTCCTTCTTTAAACTTTATTTTTGGTTACCCTCACAAAAAAAACTTTGGTTCATAGTAACCGGAGCATATCTCCATACTTGCAGTACATTAGCATCAGGAAGTCTAACACAGCACCTATAATTTCTGAATGTTTATCATTACCACAAAAAGAAGACAGAAGAGCATTATACTGGAAAGATGTTCTGGAAAAACCTTAGCGTTTTGTATAACTTCCAACTGTTTATACAGCTCCCCCAAAGTGCTTCATAAAATGGGATGCCGTGTTCAACATGATGCCCATGGAAGAAACCTTGCCCAAAGAGGAGCTGATGCTTATCCAGCTGAAGGCTTCTACTAGGGCTGATAGCTGGAGTCAGTGTTTGCTGAGTCAAGCTGTAGCCTTGGCAGAGCCTGTTCTTGATTCTTAAACTCAGCTTTTCTCCTCCAAGAAAAAAAAAGCAACAACATTATCCTGAATACTTAGTTTGTATAACAGTGATTCAGCCCCTCTGAACTGATTGTTCCCTCAACTTAAGTTTACTTTGCCATTTCCTCCTTGTCATCTTTATTTACTGCAGCATTACGTATTTAAACTGTTTGTTGGAACTAGTAACATACATCAAACTCCTACTCTATCACATTGCTTTTTTTGTTAAATTCATAGTTCTTCTCTTTGTGTTATTTATTTAGGACTTCTTTAACTCTTTTTTAATCCTTGACTTTGTCCAAAAATGGCTCATCTACCCAGCCTGCTAAGTATTTCCCATCCGTTACTCAGCTGGATGATTTAACCCTCATTCGCAGATTTAACTGCTATCTTACTGTTAAAAGTTGTGTTTCCTTCTGGGTCATGGAAATGACCATATTGATTCCTTATTATCTGGGGAAAAAGAAGACATGAAATCACGTGTTTAGGAAGAACTGCAACAAGAACAGAGCAATAGGAGTAGCAGGCAGCTCCTCTTCTGTTCCCAATACTTTTCAATCTATAACAGTTACTACAGCTACGGTTTTATTCCCTTTTCTTTAAAGAGAAAATGGGTGTGAATAAAACTCACAATGTGACATTTCTGGCATCTGATATCAGTCATTTCCCTTCTGAGGGTAAACATGGCAGTACTAAAACTGTCTAGCCTGTTCTCCCAACAAAACCAATCTGTTACACTCCTTTGTTAATAGCTTGTCACCAGCTGCCTCTTACAGGCCAAATACCAAGCAGGTCCCCAACCATCCACTCTGTTAGCGCATTTAACACTTGCAAATAGTAATTTATCTGGTGGTCAGATGTGGAATTGTCTCATTTTGCCTGTGCACATCTGGCCTTGTACATGTAGATAGGAACAAGAGCAATTTTGACAATACAAAACTAGAAATAACTCTGAAGAATGATCATTAGTAATGCAAATGGTTTCCTCCAGAGACACGACCTCATGTTGCCTAGAATCATTGGCACAGCCTCTGGCAGGGAAGAAAGCATATATCTCCATTCTCCCAAGGCTAGGCTTCACTACAGAGGTATGCAGGTATTTAGTAATCCCTTTGGTGAATGAGCCAATTCTCTACTCTAAAGTAGCTTTATAAAACCCTAATTCTCCACTAATAAAGCCATCATAATGTACTGCATTTTCTTTGAAGAAAAGGATACAGTGAATTTGAGAATTCATTTCCCCCATTTTGGAGCCTTGAAATAAGAAAGCAGTGTGGAATAATAAGTTATATGCTAGATATATGCTACTGCAAAACCTTGATACTCTAGAATAGAATTCATTGTCCAACCTATGTAAAGAAAGAAAAACTGAACTATGGATTGAAAAAGCACTAATAAGCATATTTCTCATTCAAGCCCTGAAAATCTCAGGTCTGGGATTAAAGGTCATATCTGAGACATAACAAGGTCCAGACATATTGGTAGGACTCAGGTGTTTAGTACCATCTTAGACACATAGAGGAATGGCACCAACCCTCAGGCTGCCTCTCCAACACCAAGCTGGTGCCCAAAGGTGTCTAGTGCCAGGCACCTGTGATTAGGTAGCTGAATTCCTGCTTAGGAATGGAAACTTCAAATACCAGTGGGATACAGGATGCTATGATTGCTCCTTTACTTTTCTCCAAGAGGAAAAATTGGTGGTGGATATCATCTAAATGAGTTAGAAAATGCACCCCCAGGACCTCCAGTGTACCCAGGCATCGAACTCCCTCAAACTGCACGCAGGTATCATCAGTAGCTTCCTTATTCCTATTTTCATGTTGCAGCAGTAGAGCTTGAAGGGACTGGGACAAGGATGAGCTGAAAAACTGATACCCAGACTGAGGTACGGTACTGGAAACCTACAAATGAGGGAAGGTATGTAGAGAGTCAATGCAGGTTGAGTATTTTCCCTCTGAAGGATGGAGTACCTTGGGTACTTGTTACCCAAAGTGCTGTTTCCAATGAAGTCAACAAAGGTTGTATCCAAGTGTGTGACTCACTACAGACCAGAGTAGAAGCAATATTTAAAAAAAAAAAAAAAAAAAAAAAAGCAAGCCCTATGTAATATGAAAATAAGCTTTTCTTTCAGGTTCTTTCAGGAGACTACCAGTACTTAGATGAGGCAGAAATTATTGAAGTAAGCAATTATCAGCATTATTTAATGCTAAAAAGATACAAAATAAATGTTTTCACTACACTGATTTTACTCTCTTCAAGAAGAATTCAATGTAGTATTAGAGAAAGATATTCTCCAGCACATAGAACTTGCTACTATTTATAGTATTGCAGTTTTACATTTCAGCTTGATCACAAACACCTTTTCCAGCCACTGCTGGAGGCTAAGAAATGACTCAAAGGAAATTTTTGAAGCTGATCCTTTGCATGCTGTCAGCGCACACTACAGTGTTTGAAAAGTGCGTGTGTGAGCACAAATGGACATGTGGTTGTGGGTGTGAATATCATTCCTTTGCAAAGCCTCTCTCCTCTTCCAAAGCTACCTGACAAAGGACAGGCACTCTTAATAATAACTCTTGCTGCCAACATCATTTTACACCTCTTCTATTTCAGGGTATGTACAACATGTTGCTGTTACACTACCTGATGGGTTTCAGAGTGGTTCCACTCTGGAATAGAGGAAAAAGAAATAAAATCATTTTACTACTTTCACTTGGCTGCCAGAGGATATTTTGAGACATTTTGTAACCACATAGTCTGAGAGGTTTCAGTGAGGGGAAGAAAGAAAATAGATCTTCAATGAAATGTAAGGATCGAAATATCATTCAGGGTACTTTTGTAGATCGACTGAGCTTATGCACGGGTGACTGAAAAAAGTCATTAAAAAGATGGGCCTCAACTGCCTTATGAAGTCAATAATTTTTTTTCTGTCCATATGTTTTTGAAGATAATAACAGGATTTTCACTGTGGTTTCTCTCTAGCTGGGTAATTTGTGTGACACACTTTCAAGGCACCCACCAGCTAAATAGCTATAACTTCTGGGTTTTAATGCATCTCAGAACACAATTGCATCCATCAGAATTCACATGCTAGAAAGCAGGAGAAAAACATTTTCATTTGACAAATTAGGCACTGCCTCCTCAAAACAATCTAATATTTATAGACATTCTGACAGACTAATGAATAGATAGATACATTTCCATAGAAGGACAAGTGCTAGTTTCTAGATGAAAGAACAGAGCAATGTGATAAAACATTAAAGACAGACATATATGTCATGTAGGTTCTGATTATACGATCCGACTGTAAGGAGAAAAAGAAGTTGCTTGCTAGCCACATCTTAACCAGACAATTCAGCAATCAAAAAGGCTTTGAAAGTTTCACTAGAGCTTGAAAAATTTCGACTTTGGGACTCTGTTGGTACTAGTTATATTTTGTTGTTGCTATTGGAAAGGTACCTTTGAAACGATCACTGAAAACTATCTATATGTCTCCAAGAAACCCAGCATCCCTGGGTGAGGCAAATACATGCCTTAATATTAAACAGTAGCAAAGAAGGATACCCAATATCTTACTTTTGCTATGATATTATTATGTAGGAGAAATCTGACCTTATTGTTATTCAGCAGGCTCATTGTTCCACCCCGTCATGCACATTTGTACTGTCATCACCAACAGGAAAACTGGTGTAATGAAAACTGTAAGAAGAGATCATTTAATTAAAAAAAAAATCTGTCATCTAATCAGTAGTAAATAAATAATGGAATATTTAAAGTCTGGCAGTGTACTGTGGGAATTAAGGCATCAGTATATTTATGTGAGAGGTGAGCTAGAGCAACTTTTTTATTGGTAGGTCTTTTTACGAGCTCTAATAAAACACAACAAAGTGAAAATAACTTCATAAAGACTATATCTATAAGATGCCTTGGAGATCCTGTCTGTGAATAAACAGACTTGCTAGGAAGGATGTAGAGATAGTAGCTTAAGTATTTGGTCTGCAGGGATCCTGAAGGGCTTTGATTAGCACCATAAATAGGAGTTTCTGTCATAGACGTTAATAACTTATTTGAGGATTTTAAGGAGCCTTGGTTATCAAAGACAGAAATCATGGCTTTATAGAAATGGCTAGCCAATCTTAGGACAGAGATAAAAATATAACATGAAAGTGTCTTTGAAGACTAGTCTGCAACCCTTACTTGCACTGAGTTGCACTTATTCTTTCAAGAAGGTCACAGTGGGACAAACCTAATATGAGAACAGTTGTAGAAATATGCTTAATAACACAATAAAATTCAACAGGTTCTTCCCTCTTGGCTTAGGGCAACTGGCCTGAGTTGCCAACGAAGTGGAGAGAATGAACTAGGAGGGTAACTATCCAGATGATGCACTGAGCCATTATTCCTTCTCCTTAATTTCCACTGCGGGACGAAACACTACACTAAAGCTGATGCTTAGTTTTCACTTGTAAGTAAGGAGTCCCAAAGGAGAAAACAGAACTGTTCCCTCAGAAGCATAGCATTTCTTAAACACTTTGCCAAATGTAGGGGGCTATGGAAGTAGAGATGAAGAGTGTGACAGCAGTGACTGGGTTTGCTAAGGTGATTCACCCTTACTCCTGCAGTAGAAGGGAAATATATCTGACCCAGTCATGTCTCAGAGTAGAGCAGCACTGTAATACAGTCAGTATAGCAGCCTTGTACTTCCCAGGATAGAAAGTAATTTTATCTTGATGGCAAGAAAAGGGATTGCTCCTATAACACACAGAATCACAAGAAAATAATATAGCAATTATTTGCTATCAATTAGCAAGACAGGTATTGCAAAGGTGATCCTTTCCCCATGAGTATCTTAGGCCAGAAGAGCACAGGACATCCCTAGGAGAGATGCGGGAGCTAGCACCAGACTGTTCTTCCACAAGTCTATGCAGCAAGTGTTATGCTTAGGGACTGACCTGCGCTTTCTACATTTCTTTGCATGAAAATCATCCTGCAGACTTGTTCTCAAAGTATCCCAGAGACTCAGTGTCTCTTGAGTCCCCTTTAGTGAAGCGCCTCACTTTCCTGTACTGGTGACTGGAGAGTTTTTCTAGTTCTTATCATGGTCTCACTACACGAACAGCCCTGGCACAACTTCTGAGTTACTGAAATAATTAGTCTCTTTCTTATTCCCTTCCCCACAATATTTTGCACTTTCCAGAAAATAGTATAATCAACTCTTCAAGAACTAGTATACTAATACCCCATCTTACATTGTTTATCTAGCTGTTTTCCCCATACTTTATTCTTTCTTCCTGCTTAATCTCTTATCTCCCTAACGTGTCCCTGAGACTTTTTGCCTCCCAAGCACAGGCCCTAACACTGGAGCTCTTTTAATTAGATCTTATCTGTTAACTCAGATAGGACTTATGTTTGAATATTCTTGAGCAGCTCAAACAACCATAGATCAGAGGTACATTACTGGCTTCCACTTCCATTGGCTCTACAGTAGCATTCTCTTGTGAAATTAAATTTCCAGGGCAAGTGAAGCTTGAGATGAGCACCTCTGAGATGTTAGCAATTTAAAACAGCAGTAGAAGTGAAAGAGAAGGGGAGAAAAAGAAGGGTTTGGAAGTCTGAAAAGGTGCAACCATACCCAGGGTCAGCACCCCAGACTGGAGGTACAAGCTTCCAGAAACATACATTGATATCAGCATCTTCCTGACTCATTAGGCCTTTGCAGATAATTTGTATATGATATCCAAGAACAAGAATAATGCCTAGCCCTTAAATTTTAATTTTTCCAGCCATCCTGTTGTTGACATAACTTTGTAGCAAAACAGACTTTAGATCCATGTGTAAATATTACACTGAATAAGTTTGGGAGTCACTGTGACTTTCAAGAGTGCAGAGTGCTGGAGATCTGAAGAGGAGGTAGGACATCATTCTGGACATAGTTCAGTCCCACTGCTATAGCTAGTCATTACAAACACATCACAGACATATTAAAGCAGAACATGACACTAGGTTAGGGGTGATAGAGATTCTGGCTTCAGCTGGGAGGATTTCTTCCAACTGCAAGAACTGAAAACTTCACCAACTTCTCCAACGTGGTTCCTTTCTGCGGGCTGCAGTTCCTCACAAACTTCCCTGGCGCGAGTCCTTTCCGTGGGCTTCAGTTCTTTCCGAACATCCCTGGTGTGGGTCCTTTCCGCGGGCTGCTCTCCAGTCTCACACTGCTTCAGCGCAGTTTTTACC
>VYZV01045737.1:20388-30463 GCA_013401275.1 Pandion haliaetus
CCCCCCCAGGAGGCAGATACAAGAGCCTGCATTTTTGTATTCTGAATGAAGAACTCAATTTCCACACTGAAACCATTTCTCAGGCTGAAGTTCTATATTCACTTCAGTAGCTGCGCTAAGTAAAAAGTAGAAGATTAAAGTGAAAGGGTCAGTAAAGCAAGCTAAAGCAGTAAGTCTGAGTTCAGTTCACAGGGAAGGCACTACAAAACTCTGGCCAACCCACACAGAAAAGCAGAGTTGCTGCCCTATGACCATGACATTACAGTGAAACATTTTTGCAGGCCCCTGAAGATCTTTCAGAAGGTGTGCAGCTGCAGAGTGCACTGAGGAGAGCCAGAACATACATTGAGAAACATGGACAGTCAGACACTTCTGCCTTGAATGGGCCTCATAGGGATTTGTTTTACAAAAATATAAGAATATACTTCTCCAAACAATTAATAGAAAAAAATCAAACAGAAAATAAGGTGTGGAGCAAGGTAATTTTGTGCTTTCTCTTGCCCCAAGGCAAGATCAACTAGACCTATGTCACCTTGACTGGTAAGATGGAGACAGTGATACTAGACAGCCATTATGAACCAGTCCATTAGAAGCTGTGCCTGTGCACAATTATTTTCTCATCCTAAAAGTAAAAAAAAAAAAAACCCACACCTCATTTCTCATTGAATGTATGCAGCTTCAGCTTCAAAAACTTAAGGCTTACTAATGCCTTTTTTCCTGATGAATGAAAGAGCAGTTTGTAGTTTGTTATCAATTATTTTTACCTTATTTTGGATAAGCAGAGAAGTTGGAGCCTCTCTAATCTCCCACTATATGACTTGTCAGGAGGACAAGCATTCTTATAGCTCTTTGAACCCTTCCTACTTTTTCAACATTCTTTTTGAAATGAGGCCACAGCTTTCCAACGTCATACTCTATACCCACACACCAAGGTCACCTGTCCACCCTCATCCACATTAGCCACCTCCCTGCTGTTGCTGGCGTATCTTACAATAGCAGAAAACAGGCTAAGGTACTTTATAGCCACAACTGTACAAGAGGAATAGATGGTCTGCCACTATCTTTCCTTATGACACTACCTATAAATCAAGCTCTTTCTATATGTGTTATGGTTCCAGTGGAAGTAAGCAATGGGCTTGAAGCAGAAATTAACAGAGAAGGGTGCATTAGCTGGCGTTTGTCAGGTCAACCTGACCTTTTGCAAAGAGGTATGATGCTGAAATTGAGGTGAGCCCCTGAGAAAGCAATGCAGCTGTGTCACCTGGTAGTGTACTGTTGCAGCAAAACATTCTTTTAGGAAGTCCCTGACTCGGTCACTTAACCTCACTTCCTCTCAAGTGAAGAGGAAACCTCTTGTTATTGTCACTTGTAGAGGTTAAAGCTGACTCACAGAGCAGCACGGTTCCCCTGTAGATGTTGCAAGTGCTGTACCAAGTGACCCAGTGACACAGAGGTATAGAAAACTGCCATGAACAGAGCTCACCTGGGAACAGATGAAGAAAGGATGAGAGGCAAATGCTGCATCTCTCCCTGGTGCACAGTTTTGTGAAGCATTGAAGCCTCTGGTCCCCTGGACCTAGCAATATTCTTGGTACAAGCAGCATTGTTCCCTTTCAAGTTTTGTGCCTGCCACCTTTGCGCTTAGATGAAACATCTCCCAGGGTCATCCTTTGCATCCCTGGTCAGGTGTTACAGTGGTTCCCTGTGAGGCAGTACTGAAGGACTCCTGGGATCAAAGGGAAGAGAGGGAAAGCTGAAAATGATGTCTGCCCTTTCTCTCTCTTCCCTTTCTCTCCAATTTCTTTATCCTCCTGTACTTCCTCGTGGTCACGGTGCCCTTCATTTCACTTCCCAGTTGGATATTTCCCTTCCCCACTGCCCAAAGTGAATTCAGTCTGTTGGCCTCCAAAGTAGAAACAAAATTAACTGCTCAAAATTCTAGGGATTATCTTGGAGCTCCTGGGACTGTAGAAAATACCCTTTTCTAAAACAGTGCTTTCTGTGAGACCCTCAGCCCTCCGCCAGGAATAGTAAATGTCTTAAGTGTGGGTACCGAGTTCATTGTCACAGGTAAGTAAATCTGACTCCAAACTAAACTCTCTCCATGGATCTGGACATGAATAAATGTAACATTAAAATGAAGTATCTGTTGTGTTTTCTCACCCTTTGTGCCACTTCTGTAAAGTACTAGAAAGAGCCTGGCCTGTTCAGTACAGTTTCACAAGACACAAGTAAGAATACGGCACTAACTTTCACCAAAAAGCACATATTACTGGGGGCTTTCAGTTTTTTCTAATGTTGAAGTTACTGATAAATGCTACACTCATGTGCAAAAGGCATACATAGGCCTCAGCATCAAGCCTGAAATTAACCCAGGCTATTGAGCGGCTCCTCTCTGCGGTGCTGCTACTATATCACACAGGGGCAGGGGGGAGAGGAGGTTTGGATAACTCCTCTTCTGGCTTCAAAAAAACTAATTAAGACCCTACTGCAGAATGATCTCATTTGCTAGGAATTATTTCTTGTGAGCGGTGCCAAGTGTACTGTATGGTTGCTTTCCTTTATAGCTGCAGTGCTGATGCACTAAAAGAAGCAATGGAAATTTTGTGCTACAAAAAGGAGGAGTTGATTTCACTTTGATTTCCTGTCTTACACTGCACAGTTTCACAAGTTAAGGTTTTGGTTTCCTAGAGAAACTTGGAGAATGAAAATAACACCTAGCTTACAAAAACTTTTTTTAAATAGTCTGTTTCAATAGGGCCAGTATATAAACATTAGAATATATGACAGAAATTTTGTCATCTTCATTTTTTCAGCAGGTTTCTGTCCATGTGTCTCTACACAGGTATGACAGTGCTGACTGAGTTATTAGCAACAGAAGCACCATTCAGTGAATTTTACTTCCCTTTAGGAATGCAAAGCATGTAAACAAATTGCATGCTCAGAATTTTTTTTTTTTAAAACACATTTTTTGGGGGTCAATGTCTTCAGGATAAAATTCACCTCTAAGCAGATCCTAACAGAAACCATATATAGAACTTTAATAGCATTGCTGTATTTAGTCATCGCTGTAATATGTTTGTGTGGCAACCAGTTTTATCACTATTCACAGGGTCACATATGCAACTCTGTGAATCCAGCACACCATGGATTAAAATTCTATAGTAAATTATTATACTCATAATTCAGTCTATGCCTTTAGCTGCACTAGTCACCCAGGCCAGGAACACATGCAGCACTGGGTGATCCGAGTAGCTCACCAGCCTTGCACGAAATACAAAATGATAACTACAGCAAGCAATGGAGCGTGGTGCTGAGGTACCCACACTGGTGCCAGTGGGGCTCCTTCAAGCTGAAAGGAGATGGTTGTGGAATAGGTAATGCAAATACACAGCTTTGGGGACCTGCACTAGCCTTGTTTCATGGCATTGTACTCTGCCATATTGACACAGTTGACTGCTCGAAGACAGCTTGGGGATTTCTAACATAGTGCTGCACTGCACCACGGAGTCATGATTGTACAGTGTAGTATGATTCAAAAAAGGCTGGGAGAGAATATTTGTGCTGAAATATGACTTTCTATGGTTATCTGTGGTATGTATATTAAAAACCAAACCAAATAGACCACCCTAAACTTGGCCATTTAAATGTGAAAAGCAAAAGCAAGCAAATTAAAAATATCAACACCACCAATTCCTGACACAAATAGATGATTTCTTAATTAGAGGGGTATATACCTGTGAAGTCTTATTCATTTCAGCTCTGAGAAAAAACACAAATGTGCTATCATCTGCCTTAATTTCTGTGGGCTTTCTGGAGAGATTTTGCGTTCATGGCTTAGTAAGAGCAGCTCTGATTTTTGTACTCACAATAGAACAGACTAATCGGTTCTGTCAGACGTGACTTAGTTATGAATTTCTGGACTCCACAGCGGTTATTTACAGTTGCAGTCTGAAGAAGGTGACCTTTCCCTTTCCTGGGAAATGCTCTGTTCCTGTGAGAAGTGCATGAAGAGCTGCACTCCTTAACAAATCCAGCCACACATATGTACGAACGAATCATCCACAGAAGACAATTTATCACCTTCTGCACTTTCTTTGACTCCGAAGTCTGCCAGGACCCAATAAAGGCATGCAATAAAGATGTATTTCCCTCAGGTGTTAGACGCACTTAATCTATACTTTCAATTAAAAACACATTAAGACCTTACCATTCAGTATTACTTGTATTTCCCAATACATGAATTTGAATCTATGGAATCACCTGTGTTTTCCATTCATGAAAATTGCCTTTATCCTAGAGGGGTAGAATTCATCCCTCCTAACTTCACCACTCTCAGTTGAGGCATATAGTCTAAGCTAATCTAATCAAGTTGCTTCTCTCCCTCTGTAGTCAAAGGCTGGTGATGGAGCCCTTCAGAAGGCAAAGCATTTGAGATGCTCACCTTGGGACAGGATGACTCCCCTTTGGGAAGATGAAGGATGACTGGTTAAAACCAATTGCTTAAACTCAGGAAAAATGAATCCTACCAAAAACGTTCAGAAACACCATGGAGCCATTTATATGTCTTAAGCTGTTATTGACATTAACAGTCAACAATACCTAATACTCTGTGACTGCAAGATAAAATGAAGTGACAATGAGGCAAAATGTGACCAAGATGCAAAAGTGAAGTCAGGTATAGAAAAATTGCAAATATTCCTGCATCTAAGTTATTTTAAGTGACTGCTGATTTCTGATGCCTGATGTGATGGGTAGGGGAAACGTTAGATAGGCTTTCCAGGATTAAACCACACTGCAGATTTATGTTGTTCAGGGTTCATCCTCTTGGGCATTCAAGAGCTAAAATGCTCAAGAAAAAAACAATACTGGTCAGCAAAAGTGCACCAAAGTAATATCTTTGCAACCACAATGGCAAGCAAACATTAACACCAGACCCTCTTTGCCACCTGCTCAGTTGTGGAGTATACTTACCATGCTGACAGAGAAAAATCCACAAGTATGACAGGGCGCTTGACCACATCAGCAGGTTGAACTACAATCGCTGTTCATTTTCCTTTCAGTAAGATAGCTTCTAACCAGCTTTCTGGCAGACAATCAAAACACTGTATAAATGATGCTTTAAGGGAGAGATCTGAAGCATTCAGAAGCTTATTAAAAAAAAAAAAANNTCAATGGGGAGGGGAGAAAACATCTGCTGATCCATATAGCCACCATGCTTCTTTATATAGAGAAATTCTATTTATATTGAGTCACCCCTGGGACTTCACAGCTCTGGATAGCAGAAGACATACTGTATTTGACCCTATTATGGAAGACAAGAGCTATGAAATAGACAAGTGTTTATGGGATAAGATTTCTCACAATTAGTTTCGGCCTTCAGGCTACTTGTTGTTGGGTTGTTGTTTTTAAGTTTGAGCCAAACAGCGCAAAACATTTTGTTGCCTAGATATCTTTTTTCCCCTCTGAGCAGGAGCCAGATATAGCAGTAAGGGCTCTGCACTGGGAGTCAGTTAACATGAATTCTCTTCGGTATTAACTTCTGATGGCTAACAGCAGTGGTTTGGGCTTGCTGACCAAGAGTTTCTCTGTGTTTCCCCCCTGCAAGTTACAAGTGATTTAGAATCCAGCAATACATGTAAGCAGTTCCAGTTGTTTTTGCAGCAAAACTGTTTTTCAAGACATACTTTCACTTGTTATAACATGTCTGCTCACATAGCTGTAGAGATATGGTTGACAAAACAGGACAAAACCAAACAAGTAAACAAACAAAAAACACCCCAACAAACCAAAAAAACCCCAAAGCAAGGAAAAATGGAATATCCTTGAGAAGGAAGTTTATTGGTTGTGTAGTTTTCGACAAAAGTTGGCAAAAAAAAAAAATTTAGGGAAGCATTATTCATTTCCACATTCAGCTTCATTATTTCTCTACAATTCTTCATGGCTAAGGCTTAGCTTATCCCTGTGCCTGGTGTCCCTTATGTGCCTGTTTTCCAAATCATGAATAACAGTTTAGAAGGGGGTTTCATTCAAATTTTCTCCCCCACTTTGCACTTTCAATTTGATCTAAAAATATTCTTAGTTGAAAGTGCTCTATAAAAGCCTCAGTCAGAGAGGGACTGGCATTATCTTTCCTAAGTGTAAGATTAAGCTGTTTGAAATTTCCTCCCCCAAGTGTCATCGTTTCCCTTTTGAAAGGGAACAGAAACTGCATATGTGGGAAATCCACCTTCCAAGTTGTCTTGGAGCCATAACACCTAGAAGCCTGGACTGAGGCAGTCCTGGATAGGAAAACACAATGGAAAACTAGATTTTGTTAGAACATCATCAGATCAGATTGCCTCCAATTAGTATCTTAAGTCTGACAAACCAGAAATTCCTTCTTTAAAAAAAAAAAATCATAATAATAAAAAAAAAATCCCTCCCTCTCCCCCAACCACCAGCAGCTCTAGCAATTATGTTTGGGCTTTAGATACCAGCTACAGAGCTTCAGTCATGTTGGCAACTAGCCATTTATTCAAACAATTTTGCACATCAGAATTTTTGTAGTGTCTCATCAATTTAGTTCTCACTCTATCACTGCTTAATCTCCTTAATAGCCTCTTACGATGGATATGGCAATGAAATTAAAGTCAAGAACTTCAGAGCAGCTTTTGTTGCTATTTTTCTAAAAGACTCAAGAACATTTGGAGATCCTGTGACATAGTAAATGGTACAACTAGTTTGTGATTGAAATCTACAATGAAAGAAATAAAAACACATTTGATGTTCTGATAGTCCCATTTTAATTAAAATTTTCTAATCTAGATATCCGACTTAAATACTAGCCCTTGAATATTCTCCATGCTAACAAGGCAGCAAGTGTTACAGTGTGTTAAGCTGTCCTATATACCAAGTAGAGAACCCAAAGAGGCAGTACCTAAACACAGAAAGATGAGTATATGAAGAGGATAATATGCAACTGATACCTTCTTTCCCCAATTTTGGGACTTCAAGGACACGAGAGGAGGATATGAGCCCCAATTCATCAAAGTAAGTGGATCTACTTATATTCTGTCAACCCTCTTATGTCATCCCTCTTATGTCATCCCTTTAATAAACTTAAACTTCAACCATTTTGGAGTCAGCTAGTGGTTGATTCAGCTTCCACTGAAGCCAAGACGGAGTCTGTCTGCACATTTGCCACAACCAACCCTTTTGGCTGTAGGAACAGCCTGGGAGGGATTCGTTGTACAAGTTGACTGTGATTCTCTAACATGCAACAGCTCTTTTGCTCCAACAAGCAAAAGAAAGGGATAATAGAGGGGCTGAGGCTGCTCAGGCTTCAGAGAAAGAAAACTCCTTTGTACAGCTCCTTTGTACAGAAAATACCCTCTTCAGTCATCTATGATCTGGAAGGAAAACCTCCTGCTTGTGTCAGACGCACTCAAATATATTGGTGAATTGTTTTATCAGAGATGTATCTATCTCTTGACCTTTGACATTACAAATAACTGAATCTTACAATTAGGGAAGACAGTACCACCTCACCTACAACTGAGCATTTTATAGCAAACATCAGCTAAAAGTATTTTTAGATCAAATTAGAAGTGCAGTGAAAGCCTGAAGCTGACCAGAATCATAATGCAATGGAAAACCTTACACAGACACCTGTTTCAAAGCAATTCCTGGCTCAACTGGCAGATCAAAGAGTGTCAGCTACCACTGATAAGCTCAGATAAGCCCATGGAATTCTGGATGCTTTGCAGATCCTAAACCTCTTAACATGAGAGGCTCACTTATCACAATTTCTTTTGGGTCTCCTGAAATTAACTGACAAAATTTCACAGTGTGTAAAAGAGGATAGCTTGGGAATAAGCGCCGCATTCCTTTTTTCCAGGCCAGCACGCTCCCCCTCACCGAGGTCTTGGGAGATGGGCCTGTGGTTCTTATTTTCCCAAGAATTAGTGAAACAACACCTAGAATACACACAGACACAGATAGCAAGAAGGAGTATAATTTATCCGTGAAGTAATTTCTGTGTCTCTGTCACATACGCGTACACTATTTCCTTCCTGATGACAAGACTGACCAGGGTGCTGATCAGCCACATTGACGATATTGACAATGACAAATCCCTTTCACAGCTCAGAATAACCTTAAAATAAATTCTCCCAAGACACTGGCAGACGTTCTCCTTGCCCTGTCACTCATGGTGAAGGCTGAAAGGCTGATTAGAAATTAAGCAGGGGCATTCTGGAATGGAAAAATCTCACTTGATGAGGAATAAAACCAGACTATAAAGTGTATTTAATTCCTTCTCTTTCCTCCTTCAGTTTGAATTAAGATTAAATTATCTCTGGCAGATATTTTGGGATTACTTTCATTTTCTTACATTATATATGAGTTTATCTGCTTCATATTATTATAAACAACACTGGAGAATTAACTACTGGAAATGAAACTGTTGGAAGGCAAACACATCCCAACAGAAAAATCCACAGCTCCTTCATTTCCCTGCCCCCTCCAGAACACATGCATATCAAAAGTTTGCACCAAAACCCAACCCTATCATCCACATCCTTTCCCACAAACATATTTTCATTTTATTGTAACAGAGCCCTGTTTCTGGTGCAAATGGCAACTGAAAGCGATGGCAAGAAGCAAAAGCTCTCTTCCTCTTAGGTGAAATCTTGGCTGGTCAGAGCCTGTCAGGGGGTTATGGATGGCATTCAGCACTTCTCAGAACTAGGCACATTGCCTCTCAATAACATCTAATGTTTTATAAATACTACAGAACAAAGAAAAAAAAAAATCAGGTCACCATGAAGAAGAACCAAGTCCAACCTCAAGCCAAAGCTCACAGCATTTTTACTTGCACAGCCATTCAGATAACTCCTTTCCCCCTACCATCCTTACATCTTCTGTTCCTACCCTAACAGATTCTGCTGGCCATTGGTGCTCTTCACAGTATGTGGTTCCAGGGCACCATTTAAGACCCAAAACTTTGGGCGACAACCTTGGAGTAGCAAGCAACAGTATTGGATTCTAGCAACAAACAGGATAAAGCCTAGAGGGGCTGTGGCATGAGCCACCAGCAGCCACAAGCACATCCCCACACAGCAAAGCACTAGGGCTACAATGAAATAGAAGTGTTGAGCAGCAAAAAGGGAAAGGAATAAGGAAAAGCTTGGAAGCAACAGTCCATGTTTGCGTAAAGGAAGAAAGGAGATTTTTATTATAAACCTGTGGGAGTGTCACTTTGTTTTAGATAGTCTTCACATCTGGGTGTAACTGTCATGCCGACAGCACCTTGATTTAACTAGAGGAGAGTACAATGCTGTAAGTGACATTAATATTTACCTTTAGGAGCTTTTAGTCTGCCACAATTATACGAAAGGTCCACAGCAGGAACCGTTGTTGAGCTGGACCCTGTAAGGAAGGTTGGGGCTGTGCCCCAGACCAGCGTTGTATGCCACATGGATTGCATGCCAGACTGTGCAGTGTCCCTTCCAAAGCCGAGGTGACTCCATAAACCCCAGTCAGCTAAGACATGCACATCTTCCCCTGTCTGACAGGGACATCTTTTTAGTGGGCAGGACTCAATCAAGGGGTTGAAGTTACATTGAGCCAAGTGTTGCAGGGGGATTTTAGTCAGATGAATGTCTAGAGGCAGTCAGTATAATGATGGCTACAAAGCAGCATAGGCAGAGACAGCTTTTTAGATCTCTCAAAGGCACAGAGGGCTCTGAAGATGTTTGAGATGCCTTCACACTTGAGGGTTGTTATGGGTTTGTGTGGCGCGGTCTTCCCTTGGTGGCAGGGGAGGGGGGCTACAGAGGCGGCCCCTTTAAGAAGCTGCTGGAAGAATTCGCTGCCCCAAAATGTCGGACCCACCTCTAGGCGGGGAGTGACAGTGGTAGCGCCTCTGGGAAAACATATTTAAGAAGGGGAACCGGTAGTGTGGGGGGGAACTTGAGAGGAACATCGCTGCCGACACTGGAATCATGGAAGTGGAAGGGGAGGAGGAGGAGCCTGAGGAGGCTGATGGCCCTGCAGCCCAGGGGGGTGAACGGTGGAGCGGAAGCTCCCGAAG
>VYZV01045738.1:782-59313 GCA_013401275.1 Pandion haliaetus
CCGCCGCCAGGCTCCAACGGCAGCGCTCCCAAAAACCGGGAAGGAGCCGGGGCGAGGGAAGGAAACAAAAGGGGAAGTGAGACCACTTTTCCTTTCCCTGTGGCACGAGGCTCCCGTCAGGCAAAGCCTGCACGCTTCGGGGGAGGAATTGCTCGGAGGGGGGGGGNTGGCAAAAATGGGCAACAAAAGTATACAAACTGCTCGCTTTTATTCGCGACTTGAACTGTACAGCCGGGTGAGGGAAAACAATACATAATCATGGAAAGCAGTTTGTGGGGTGTGTCTTCTATTTTCATTCAAATTAACTTCTGTAGCAAGTTTTTTTTTATTGGCCCGTGCCATTAAAAGTGCAAATTGACTAGCAGCGGTTATCTCGTATCAGAAAAAACTGTCCCCAGCCACTCCCCTCCTCCCTCTGCCATTTTAATCCAAGAGAATTTGCACAGGGGGAGGGGGAAAGAGCTGCTGAGGTAGAGCTACGGTTTCTAGGACTGGGCTTACCGTTCCTTTTCCATATTGTGCTTAAGATGATCAAAATTATTTCGCTTCTGGGTAGTAGTCTGGAAAGGGTCCTTGATTTTCATTTGCTTTTTGCGCCATTAAAATTAGGGAAAGAAATACCTTTTTTAAATGCATGGTAGTTTCTTTCAGCATACTGACCTCTTTACAATATTTACTTTCCCCTCTATACTCAGTATATGTGTTGTTATGCATCTGTCAGTATATACACACCTGTTTCCTTCATGTACATATGCATGTACCTGTGAATATTCATTCACCACAGTTACTTATTTACAGCACAAAAAATAAGTTTATTTACACTACATAAAAATAACTTTGTCTAGCTCACAAAACTAAATTTTATGACACTGACTCTTGATCCCACACTCTTTAAAAATATCAGTTCTAAATCAGGAATAATTAGTGGTGGTCTTAAACCCCAGCACTGACAGCCACAAATACTTCCCAGTGCAAAGTGTATTAGTTCTTTAGCACAGAATACATTTTCATGATAGACAGGAATGCAAACATGGCAGAGTGTTCATTACCCTTCTCCACGCTCCAGTATTTCTACTCCAGAAATGCAAGGGCAGGAAGGGAACACCTGATTTTTCATCTAAAAATGAGCTTAAGCAAAATTCAAAAGGTTTTTGCATCTGCTTTGCAGGTCCCAGCCCTGGAAAAAAAAAAAAAAGCTTGCCAAAGAATTAGGCTGAAGCACACCTGAGTATTCAACTTGAACTTGAGCCTGAGACCGCAGATGTGCTTGCACCAAGACACGTGTGTACGGCTTTGCAAATTGGGGCCTAATTTTGGTCTTCCTTCACTTCCTCTCCCTCCGTCCCTCCTCTCTTAATAACTGTTACCCGCTTAGGCCCCAGGATTAAAATTTAAGTCAATCACCTAAAATATTTATAACACAATTTCACTCTTTTAAACCGTTGAAACGACATTTACCGCCGGCACTTCACAACTGTTTGCCTTTCCTGAAGCTGTGGCCCCAACCCTGCCCCTCCTGGGAGCGGGGTTGAGCAGCACCGTCCCATCCCGTCCCGTCCTGTTGGAGCGGGCTGGAGGAGCCTCATGTCCCACACGGCCCCAGGTCTGCTTGGCAGCGCCATAAGGGATGCCACCGTGCCGAAGCCATCCCCTGGGACGGTGGGGCATGCTCTGCCACTCCTGCCCACTCACCGGGCCGCTCCTTATCCCCGGCAGAAGATGTGGAGTTGGCCAGGAATGGATCGGTGCCTTCTCCCTTGGGTGCCAAGGGGTGCGCATGTTCGCACCGTGCACATGTGTCTGTCCCCAGAGCAGGAAGTCTTGGGGTTGTCACTGTCGCAGCCAGTTTGCACCTGTCACAGCTGTTGTCCCAGGCCAACGACACCCTCTTCATCCCCGTCAGGGCTGCTTTTCCAAACCTTTCTGCAGAAATTCATGAGCCCTGAACATTACATCTCTGGTGCTGATGGAGCTTTTTGTTTCTAATCACTGAGAAATTTTTTTGTGTTTGTTTCCGTAACAGTGGTGTTGGGTTTCTTTCCGCTTAGGCTAAAAACCTGAAGTTTTGAGAGTGTCCCAACACAGCGCTACAGATTTTGGTGGTCTTCTTGAAGAAAACTGAAAAATTCTTTTCTGGCCATAAAGAAAACCCTTTGCAGGGTGTAGGCGAGTGCATACACAGAGATTGTACACAAAATACAGAATTGTATTTTATTTTTCAGCAGCAACAGTGAATGCACTTTTTGCAGCCTCTGACTATTGCAAATGCCAAAAGAGCAACAAATTCTACTCTGGCTAACACCGCTTGCTCTGGAGATACCGATGTTAAAACTTCATTATTTTTAAGTTCTGCAAGGTGGGACAGATGAGGAGGACACCCTGTGAGAACTAAGAGAGACACTGGTGGGCACAGGGTCTTCTTTACACGGATCAATACTTCATTTAGACATGTTAGGCCGTGATCCTACCTGTGACTGCGCACACCCATATGTCCTGCTGAGGCTCATCAAGCCATGTGTAGGATCAGGTGGAGTTTCATGTACGATCAGTAGCAGACTGAGTCATGTAAATCAAGGATAGCATTTTTCCTAGTTCCTGAGCTTGACTGCAACTTCTGGACATTACTGTAGCATAATGGTTAATCTGTTCAGCTGTTTAGATATCAGAGCAAAAGGTGGGGGGAAAAAAGTCTTTTCCTTATAAAGACGGTGTCACTGTTGTGTATTTGCTGTAGCCTAACAGGTTGGACCAGGCCGGACTGTCTTTTAAATAATTTCTTGAAATTTGGTTATCTTTGTCAAGGGAAAAGCACCTCTCCTTGCCAACTCCTAAATGAAAACTTTTTATTGTCATTATCCCTGTCAGTTCCACAAGTAAAATACAGATGAAACAGAAACACAGCTGGGATGCCCAACAACTAAGCAGCCTTCATTCCCCAGACAAAAAGCAAAGCAACTTCTGCCTCTTTCTTGGTCTCCTCCCTGCCCAGGTGAGTGTTTTGTGCCTTTCACCAGGACAGCAAAGCTCACCACACATCCCTGGGGCTGCTGGTTCTTGCAACAAAGGGTTACAAGAGCTAAAACCCTTCCCATTTGCCCAAGTTGTAAAAAACACCTCTCACCTCCTGCGTATTTTTTCCTTTAAAACAGACGCACTAAAAATGCTTACCCCAGTGAGAATGTCCCTGCGTGTTTACACAAGTGTATATATATGTATGTATGTATATACACACACATATATTTGGTTACTAGTAGTAGAAGGGACAATTAATCACACTCTAGACTGATTGTTTTTAATACTGAAAGGCTATTAATCAGGAAAGTGTTACCCTTTGAACAAGATGTTTATACAGTCAACACTATGGGTTGTTTTTTTTTCCCTGGTGCTAAGCTGCCTGCTAAAGCAGAGCGGAAATCGGGTTTATAATCTCTTACATTAGAACTTCGTGCTCCAAGTTTGACAACAATTTTGGCTGGAATTTGGAAGGAATGTAGGGGAGTTGATGCCTGGCTTGCTTTGGTTTCAAGGGGACTTCGGTGTTCAAAACCCAAATCTCTGGAAGCATTTAGATGCCTAAAAGACATAAACAGACATCACGTGCAAACTTCAAAACAGCCTCCTTCTGCTGAAAAAATCCCAAGGGGCATCGAATTTCCTTTTAATGTAACTAAAAGACCTTAAAAATCTGTCCCTAAATCTCCTGCACTCCTTTGGAAATTTGTCCTTGGAGCCTTTCAGCCTGAAAGCTGCATTTAGAGAAGGAATAATACTGCAAATTTTAATCCAAACTTTCATTTCCCACTGGAGAGAACGGCTCATATCCTGTAGTGAGTGGGAGGCCAGCAGAAAAAATACGGGGAGGACCGTGGTGGGAGTGTGAGGGTGCAGAGAGGCAGCTGGGGTTGGATCAGTGCGGGGAGGCAGGAGAAGGGCTGCTGGCAGCTGCAGGGTGAGCATGGTGGGACCAGGGGAGCCACAGTGGCAGGGGAAACCCCGTCTTGGCCTGGAGCGGGGCTCCTGGCTGGCCCAGAGGGGGAGGCACCATGAACTGGCCTTGGGAGGAAGGAGACGATGGGATTGAAATCCTGCGCAGGCACAGGCTGGCAATGCCAGTGAGAGCAGTGGGACAAACACATGACGCCTTGGTGTGGGCAGAGTTGCAGAGAACACCCCACCTATCCCAGCGAAGTGTGAACGCAGACTCCAGTGGGTTTGTTTCAGCCTCCATGCTAGGAGCTATTTCACAGCTTGTGAAGCTGAGGGGAACAGGAGTCACCCATCTGTACATGCTACTATGAGCATCCCCTCAGCCGGGATTCAGCTCCTGGGGCATATGGCCTTCCCCGCAACCCCGTGTTGCTCCCACAGGACTCCCCTCTCTCCTTTTCCTCCTGGGAGCTTCTCTCAGCTAATTAAATTTCAGGCTGTTGAGGAGCCCTGTTCTCCCTCAGCTCCCCCACCTCCCCAGCCAGGGGGGCTCTGGAGCAGGGGCACCCCCTAGCAGGCAGCACCCAAAGCACGCAACCTCTCTTTGCCCCCACCCTGCATCCCTGAGCAGCCCTGAAGAAGAGCTCAGGAGAGGAAAGTGAGAAGGGAGAGCAGTGAGAGGAGCTGAGACAGGAGCTCGGCTCTGGTGCCATTAGCCTCCCCATAGCTGGTGCCTTCTCACAGAAACCAAGCCTCATATGAGGTGGGACAGGCACCATTCCCTTCTGGAGGATTAGGCATGTAGCAAAATCAGCATAGAAAGCCTCAGATAGCTGATGGGTTTGCTCCACTGAGTTCTGTGTTTAAATAGAAAATCTTTGTATCAGAAGAGAAACACAAGGTGCAAAGAGATTCATCACTCCTTAAAAAAACAAACGGGGAAAAAAGATTTCCTTTTCGGGAGCCACTTCATCGTAGGGCCTATTGCAGCTAGCACAGCACTTACCTAGGAAGATAACACTCTCTTTTTATAAACTTCTTTCATTTCACTCCTCTCCATCACCACCATCTCAGCAGTGGGGCAGCCAGCACGCAATGCTAAAGTCTGTGAGGGGAGACCGAGTTGCAGGGGACAGCTGCCATCATTTTCAGGATGACTAGGAGTCCAATAACTTAATTTTTCTCACAGGAGATTTTGAACAAGAAATGCACACAATCCCTTCAGGGAGCTCTTGGTCAAAAGACCTAATGGGACAATGATTGGATGCTGTACGTTAAGAGATCCAGGGGTTTAACAGCAGATATTAATTTTAAGAGCTTTGCAAGGAATACAATCCCTTGCACTTCAGCATTTAAATCAAGCTCTTTCTTTTTTTTTTCCTTTGAGTGAGGGAAGAAGCCTTCCCCAGGAGCAGCTACTTGCGCAGTGCTGTGGTGTTACCTTTGAAGGATGCTGCTAGCGGCAAGGCTAACGGACTACGAGAAGCATCAGCTGGATCCAGCAGGACAACACCTCTGTGCAAGACCCTCCACGGTGGCAGCTTTCCAGTGGCCCATGTCACTGTGATCCACTGGTGGGAGCAGAAAAGGCAGCCCAGAGAGAGGTGTCCCACCTTTGCAACCTGGCAGGCAGCCCCCTGCCTGCACCCTCCCACAGAGGCACGCTGGTGTCCAGAGCTCCGACAGAAACCCTGCAGCAAAGTCCCTCAGCCAGGCGGTCTCCTGCCTCCCTGGAGGTCCTCTTCACTTGCCTTGCTGCTATTGTAATCCCAGCAATGGGGAGGAGAGGTCCAGCTGAGAGGCAGCTGCTTGCTCCTGAAATCCTACCAAAAAATCTCCAGTTTGACTTTCTGCCAACACGCCCCCCTTTACTCCACCATTCAGCCCAATCTCTTCCCATGACGTAGGATGATCTCAGGGAAATTCAGCCAGGGGTATCCTACAGGGCCTCTGACCACTGGCATTCCCATGGGAAAGGGAACTGTTAGAAATCCATCTGAAATTGCCCTCAAAATGCCTAGTCATAGGTCCAAGCAAACTTTTGTAAGAGTAAAAATTTATAGCTTGGTATGTCCATACACACATGTGGGAGTAGAGAAAATCGTCTTATGCACATCATTCTGACGAACATGGGGATCACTCTGCTGAATTCCCTGGAAATTCCCTTTGTTATAAAACCAGTAAAAGAACGCTCAGGCCCAGTGTTTCCATGAACACACCCCTAAGGCATAGCACAACTCATCAAGACTCTAGTGCCAACCCTTGATTTTACACTCTCTCTTCCATTCATTCCAAATATAACCTGGAAAACTCAAATGCTAGCAATCTCAGGGGAAGGAGAGAGAAATCAAAGTTAGTTCCTCACTACTATTTGTCTAAAGAAAACCTGCCACACATGAAAACCTGCAAAAGAAAAGAAAAGAAAAAAAATCAAAGAAACTTCAATTTGACATCAAGTGAGGGATTAATCAGCAACTTAAAGAAACAATTTTAGAAAATGCCATAACCTAGTACGTCTTAAAATCACAATTAAAAAAAAGAGCTACATTCCTATCTGCCCCAGGGTTTTCCCTTTTTAAGCACCAAAAGCACCAAATACAGATCCATTTCCCGTACCCCCCCCACCAGCACTGAGCACAGGGGATGGATGGTGTTTCTCAATGGACAACTTGTTGGTACACTCTCACAGCCACTGCACTGCTGGCATTCATCTGAGGAGACCAGAAACCCTGCACCACAGTCTCAGTCATCAGACCAATTCTTTATACTGTGGTCTTCCTCTTCTCAGTTACATCAGTGTAAATCTAGAGTTTAGACTGATCCGAACCTGCTCAGAGGCACTGGAAGGCTCTGGATTAGTATCAAGCACAGGCATCAGCTTCCTGCTGTTTCTGTGCCTGTGGTATCAATAGTGATTTTGAAATAGATTATTTCTGTACAGGCTATAATGACTTAGAAGGAACAGTTACAGCCTGTTGCGTAAATGTGAACAATACTTGCTTTTTTAAACATGGATTTTTCATACGACAGGAACTAATGGCCTTTTCAGAGCAGTTATGGTCTATCTTGTCAGTTTGGTTCTGTTCATGCACGCTAAGTGAATTTTTATAGTCAAACTAGGAGTCCTTAAAAATGGGCCTTATACTGGAAATGCAGATGTGACTTACTGTGAGTTGTGCTAGGAGAGCATCCCTGCCCCTGGGGAGCCAGAGCCAGTAAATCAGAATTCCCTTTCTCCATGCACAACTCTTTCATCTGCACTGAGAGGCAGGAAGGAGAGGCAGAATTAGCCCCTCATTACAATAATGTTTCTCACACTTTCTCCAGCTACTCTCTGCAGGCATTAGTAGAGGGGCATCGGCTGCCAGAAATGCTGAACACCTACATCTCCAGTTAAAAGAAATCAGAGAGCAGGTCTGAAAATCAGACCCAGAGAGCTTTAAACAAAGGCTTTTATACTATGAAAAAAAAAAAAAAAAAAAAAAAAAACTAAAGACAGAGANAAAAAGACAGACTCACCTTAACTTTACTCTTTACTGTGAGAGCTTTGTTGTGAAAGAAAATTGTGTATTTTCCAGACTATCTGATTTCTCTTATGGCTTCCCCACTATAAACTGTACTGCATACATACTCACATCAATACATTTACCTGCCTGCTTCACAGCTGGAAAGAAAATTAAGCCATCTCAATCATCTTCACATTCAGCAATAGAGAAAACTGACTCTTTTGCCCACTCGATGCCAATTAAAATGTGAAGTGTGGATAATCTGATCTCTACTAGATATTCCAGTCACCTCCATTNCCTCCATACTCAGTGGCAACCTGAACCTTTTCTAAGACTGGAAAAAGCAAGAGCATAGAGGCTATACAATCTTATTACTTATTTATTTAAAACGATGTAGCCATGCCTCCCTTCATCTCTTGGCTCCTTACCCAAAACCTGTGTAATGAGCAACATCACAGGACCTGACCATCAGCAGGCACAACAGCACCACTGAAATGAATGCATTTATACTGATTTACGGCAGCTGAAGATCTGCCACAGCACATGCAGGGAATACCTACCTCTCCAGAGAAAAGATACACCTTTGACAATACCTTCCCAAGGTATTTCTCACAGATCCCATGCCACAGTGGAGTAGAAGCCATCCTCACCCCAGCTTCTTCTTTCTCCATTGCTGCACTGAGTGCCTAACCACCTTGTCCTCGTCACAGAGGTTCTCGTCTGAAAAGGCATGGAGCCAAACCTGGCACAAACTAATCAGATATGTACAAAGGAAAATCTCGACAGCATCTGTGAACAGAGTTTAAGAGAAAGGAACAAAATAATACCACATATGTTAACAGATTGAAATGGTAGCTATGGTGACCACGGACAGACAAAGAACAAACCATTTTGACTGAATTCAGCCAATTCTTTCTGACAACAAACTGCAAGTATAAAGCAAACTTTTAAAAATCCCTAATAAAATCATTATAACAAATCCATTTGGCTCTGTTTGGCTTGTTTGCTTTTTAAATTTCAGTTGCAGCTATTACATTAAACCTATTAATCATTGATGTAGTCAAATACTTTCCACTGACTAAAAATGGGGATTTTCTCACTGTAAAAAAAAAATTTCATTGTTTGCATTTTCCAAAAGAAAAAAAAGGTTATTGTAAAATGACAGGCATTCATAATTCAGAGCATTTTCTCATGCAAGAGAGTGTGTCTGGGTTTTGTAGAATAAAGGCTTGTTTATAAAAGTTGGATTACTTTCCCTATCCTGATATGCAGTGTAGCGATGAAAAATTACTGTCCTGTTTATTGTGTATTACAGTGTCGAACGTCTCAGCGGCTCTTTCCTCCAGTGTGCCCGCCATTTTTTTCAGCCCTATGTAGGAGCTGACGCTCAGCACTCTCCCATCCAGGGCTGGCCAGTTGTCCTTAAGGCAACTGAGCCGAGAACAACATGTGAGAGCACAGAGCTGAGCTACCGAGGGACAGAAAAGCTGAGAACCAGCACTAGAAATACACGGGCAGGAGACAGGGAGGATTACTCCAGTGCCAGCACAGCATAAGGCTGCTGAAAGTGATGTGCAGCTGCTTGCTTGCTTGCAAACTCCCACCCCAAGAGGCTTGAAGGGACAGGAGGAAGCTCCACAGTGAATGTCACGATGGAGACTCCAGCACATCACCTGCTGTGGAGCATCTCGGGCACACCCCGATGGAGACCCCGCTGCCTGCAGCCGCTAGCATTTAGCCTGGAGACTGCTTCGGTACAACCAAAAATGAATGATGCTGCTCCTGCACCCCCTCCCTCCACACAGCCACGCTCACTGGGTATAGTTTCAGAGAACAATGTGAAATCTTACTTCTACTCTGTAGAAAAGCTGCTGTCATTTCACTGAGTGAGCGCTTAATATTTAACTTGGTGTGTTCAGTACCTTCTGCAGACTGCAAAATTCATAACAATATAGATTTGCAATGTAGCTGTGCTTTTGGTGCTCCAGGAGCAGTAACTTCAAATTTCTGTAGTGCACGGACACCTTCAACGTTACCCTCACATTTTTTATCTGCTGAATTTCATCATTCTTTAAAGAACAACAACAAAAAAAAAGCAAACTAGCACAGAAGTGCCCACCATTCAAACACTGCTGTCTTTATCTGTCTGCTGATTGAGGCTCTTCTGTAAATTGAATTAAGTTCCCAGATATGCCATTGCTGCCTGCATGACAAGGGGCACTTCACCAGCTTGCTCTGTTCTTCCGCTCCTCATATGCTAAAACAGGACCAGGCCTTTCACTTCTGCCTAGCATGGCCCTTCCCTGTATTCTCCACCCACTCACTTTGCTTTCGCTCTTGCCAGCCCAGAGGGCAGCTCCTTTGGGACTCTTCCTTACTGGCGTGGGTACCTCAAGAGTAGAGCTGAGCGACGGTGAGCATGTGTGCTCCCTGTCTTTTGTAAAGAGATGGTCAGAGGAATAAGCATTCAGTCCCGCACAGCCTCACTTGCTCAAGCTGTTTGCTTTCGCTGTGGCTTGAGTACAGAAGGAGCACATGGAGGGGGGGGAGGAGGAAAAAAAAAAATAGCACTTTTTCTTTCGGTATTGCCTGGAAACAGTAAAGAAACGGTTACTTTGATTTTATGTGCAGTAAACCCTCACTAGATGGCCCCTTACAGCAAGTAAATATATTCCCCGCAGAAAGAACACCGATGTGGCATAATCTGTGCGAAGTGGAGATAGCATGATGGTAACTGGGCTTTATCGCTGGCTGAGCGTTTTGCATGGAAAAGCAGTATATAATACAGCTGTGGGTGGGTGAGCAAGTGAGCATTAACACGAATTACAAATGACACCGCTCCGCAACTCATGAACTGTGAGTCAGATGGGCACGGGTGTCTCAGGCACATCAAATATGCCACTTGCCCTTTTCTGTAGGTTTTTAAATTAATCTGTTTCACATTCAACTTTCTAATTCAGAAAGCAGAACGGGGCTGCGGTCGAGGGTACCAGCAGTGGAGATCCTGGGGGGAAACAGCTGATCCCAGCCGCCAAGGCAATAGATGGTATTAAGGCTGAAACCCCGAATGTCATGCAAGCACTCCTAAAACAAAGAAGCGACACTCACTTCTGAAATGCCCCCCTTACCACCACAAGAACACGTTATTTATAATGTGTGTATTGGCAGGATGTTCTGGGCAGAACAAAAAGAAATGAGCTGTCATCTGCAGTTAATCTCTCATTCATACATCACTGTGTGCACTCAGTGGTTCAAGGTTATTCAAGTTGATTGTGCCCTCATTAACGAGCAGTGTTAATTGGTGTCTATCCTGCATTGAGATAAACATGTCTATTATGTGTTAAAAGTACTGCAGGCTGTGAAGGAGCTGTATGATATACAAACGTATACAGGCCCTGTGTAGGAAACTACAGGGAGAGATTGCATTGCAAAATGCTAGGTCTGATTTAAATCCACCAGCGATTTCAATCTGGGTAGCCTACGTCCCTGCAAGATGGCCTGGCATTGACTCGAGGGCTGGGTGACTTCTGCTGGCAGAGATTTGCCACCATCCCTCCGGCTCCCCACACCGGCTCTTGCCGCACGCCTGAGCGCTCTGCCTACAGCCCACGTTTCAAGGTGGATCAGCAGTGATTTTAGTTTCCCTTAAACCACCAGGCTGTAACCTCTGGCCATCAGCAGCTCACAGGCGATTTAACCATCCATGCGGCAGGGCAAGCAGCCGCAGCAGGAGCTGTTGTCCATCCCCATAAACTGCCCCTGCTCAGGAGTCAGCGGCAGGGGAGCTAGGTTGGCTCCCGGTCTCCCTGTCAGCTGCCCTAATGGCTTTATCCAGCCTTTTCCCTCTTGCTTTCCCCTCTGCCCACATTCTGGCATGGTGCTAACTCGGAATGAGCTCAAGTACATGGATCTACCAGTCTCACCTCTCCTGGTGAGTGACAGAAAACAAGGGCTGAAACAGTGGCAAACTTGCACATCATGAAAAGACCTTTTATTTTTTTCCTGTGAGCTACTGAAAATCAGCACAGATAAATACCCTGAACCAGGTCGCAATCAACATACATCATTGATGTAAACATACGGATTAGAGAATTATGGCAATTACATTAAATAACCTACTGGAACATTATAAATGCTCAAAAGAGAGTCACATGTCTCATAAACAAGCACAAGCCATGCCAGACCAATGCAAGAATTTACTAATAAAGTAATATTTGATCATCTAATTAATGGAGCTGTTATCTCCCCATAACAACTCGGGGCTTAGAGCTTTTAGACTGTTAAACATTTTGTCTCATCATTTAAAAAAGAGTAGCACAGACAGATTTTTCTTTCCTTAGTAGCATTCCCTTGAAATGCGGTTGTTTACTTCAGGCCTTGAAGGCCAGATTAACAGTGGAGATTGTTTGCTTTAAATTATACACACAAATTTTATTGTCATTGCTTCTGCTACTAACAAGCTATTTAATAAATGTCAAAGTGGCAAAGCTCACCAACTGCAAAAGTGAAAGGGTCAAATCAGTGAATGCAGAAATAATATTGAGATTTTTCACTCTTTTCATGAAATGTACTTGCAGCAGGCAGCGTTCAAGTGCTTCCAGCTTTCATACAACCAGGAGGAGCAGCTCATGAGTCAACCCAAAGAGGAAATATGTCATTGCCCAGTGAGTCTTCGACACATGCAAAACCACTGATGTGTCTAAGGCATCCAGGGAGGAATTTTTATAATATTGGTTGTAGTCAGCAGTTTATTGCCATAGTCCTGGGTGTGGGCAGGTATCTCAGTGACTGAGACATTGATTGCCCCTGACACCACTAAGCATTTCACGCCATGGCTCGCATGCTCCTCCTTTTCAAAACAGGAAAGAGGCAAGAAGGGGTTTTTTTGATAGCTGCTGGAAAGACCCAACTAAGTCCTCATAGTTGTACCTTGAGTTCTTCTCCATCCTCCGTATCACGCTCGCCACACCAAGGAAAGGGTAGGGCTCTTATCTCAGCTTTCTGGAGTTCCAGCCCTTCTGCAACTGAATGAAAACAAACAAAAAGAAAAAACTAATCAGCTTCATATGTTTTCTTCCCTGTGTAAATTATGCATCATGCTCATTATAGGAAAAAGGAAGACGCAGATTTGGAAATCAGTTCTGGGTTCCTCCATTTTTCTTACAATCATGCAAGTGTTACAGCTGTATACACAGGGGACTTTCTTTTTTTTCATGCAGCTTTACACCAAAATAAAGGCCTCAGTTGTTCTAGTTGGTGATTAGGCTCAATGTTATGCCTCTGGGAATAGGAAGCACGGGGACTCAGAGGAACAGAAAACTTAATGAGTTCTTTATTTGAAGAAGGGAAAATTTTTCAAAATGTTTTCAGACCTCACAGGAGGGATTTGGAGGCTCTTCCCTCTTCAGGAAGATACAGCTCTTCCAGGTGAAAAAATTACAACCTGTGTCTGCCAAGCAGCAGCCCCTCACCAAAGGTTCCCTTGCCCTCCAAGCCCACAGCTGAGCTGCAATGCACATATCTCTCACTGGCTAAAATTAAGTTGTCTACCCTTTTACTAGCTCTCTTTACTAGTATGGCTCATACTGGCATATCTCCCTGCAGGACCTGGGATGCACAGTGGGATCACTCAGAAACCAATCTTTAGTTGCACAACAAGCTCCAGAAAGACAAGGAATATGGCCAGTGAATTTGCATACACTCACCTTGGAGTGGAGCTTGCAAGTGGCCCATGAACCAGGCTTAGGAGGCCCCTATTTTGGACAGACTCCTGTAGCCAGGTCTGACCGAAGACCATCAGAGCTCAAAGTGGAAACTACTGCCCCATGGGCCAAAGGGCCGGGGACCCTGCCCAGCTTTAGGTGCTGTGGGGTTTCAGGTTTTTTTCAGATTTGAATATTTTATGTAACAGACTAAATAAAACCAAAACCTAAGCTCAGAATTGCTTAGAGAGCAACTGGGCAGCTGGCAGAGCGTTGGTGAGGCTGATCAGTGACTCCCCACTGTCACCCTGAGGCAGAGCCTCCTGGTGCTGCCAGGTCTGTGACACCTACCCAGGGAAAACACCGCAGAAGCCACAAACCCCAGAGCCAGCTGGCCCAGCACTGGAGCCATGGGCCAGCCCCAGCTCCAAAGCAGCTCAGCTAACAGCATCCCCTGCATCCCGGGACCCTGCCATCGCCGTTGCTGGGACACAGCACTTCCAGCGCCCTGAGGCATCTTGTTTGGTAGGGCCACCCATGGGCATCCATTGAAGATAACCCTACTCCCCGCTCTGTCTACACTAGGAGATAAAGGCATGATGGTAAAAGCTACTGGATATCTTATTTTATCCCCGTTCAGATGTCCCTAAATGAGTGAGCTCTGCCTGGTGCTTCCAAGTGGACTCAAGCCTGCACGTAAAAAAGGACAGGAAAAATAAGAACATTGCACAACACTGAGAGTAATAGAAGTAGTCACCTACTCTATCTGGGCTGCTAAGAAGCTCTTTTGAGTAAATGAAACACAGAGCGCAAGAAAAATGCACACATCATATATGATAGTGTCTCCTGGGCTGCCTTATACCAAGATGAGAAAGAAAAAATTACCCATGCGAAGCCCACATCATCTGTAATCTACAACGCATTTGGACAGAGGGAGGCCAACCTTAACACAAAACATGTGTGTTTGGCTTTAAAACCAGCATCACTGGGGCTCAGCCAGCCTGTGTGCCCTTCCGCCTGTCCTGGATTCAGCATTTCTCTCCATGTTCACAGCTGAATCACTCTAGCACCAGCAGCATCACCCTCACATCAGCAGCATCACCGTAGGCAGCATTCCCTCTCTGGGGCTGGCAAGCGGCGAGACCTCCAACCCAGCTCTGCTCGAGCCGGCAGCAGTGCAGGATCTCTTCCAGGACACCGTGTCAGACTTCTGCAGGGCCTTGTGCAACTTTTTTTTTTTTTTTTTAATTCCAAATTAAAACTTAAGCCTTAAAGACATAGATCTAGGGGGGTCGCTTCATGCGGATACTGTATTTCCTGGAACAGATCCTTTAATTTTGTGGTGAGCCAGAGTTGAAGACATTTGTATTCAAATCCTTATTTAGGCTCTAATGCTCTGTAGTATTGGATATAAGGATTTTAGACTGGAAATGGCACTCTTGACTTTACTATCACCCCAAACAGACAATCAAAATTTAAGCTGTTATTTCTTTTCCAGCCTTCTTATGCTGTTTCCAAGACTCTCCCTGAAATTGTAATTATTCTGCCACATCTACTAATAAAATTTATTCTGCTCTGTGTTTTTCCCCCCATTTTCTTCTCAAGTCGTACACCATCAAATAAAATCAAGGTTTTCATTTGTGAAGTGGTTATCAGCAGCTCAGGTTTTACTTACAGTTCTTTGAACAGGCTACAGGGATGCTAGATGGGTAGAAATGTAACATAATAGCATATATTGTGTGCAACCTCCAAGCGTCATTTTGTATGGGATGTCCCACAGTAGCCCTATCCTTTTAGCTTTTTTTTATCCTTGCTGATGATAACAGTAGTGGTTCTAATAATTTTGCTGGATGTTCGAAATAGGCATGATCTAGTTGACGTACATGTCGCTCATGCCAGCTCACCTCACTGTTTGCAATCCTTTCTGTTGTAATCTCAGTGGGCCCTTGTAGAACAGCCCTCACTTAGGGATCTCTTGGGGCTTTACAAGCTCACATTATGCTCTTGTGTGCCAGCTAAAAACCACAGAAATGTACATCACTGGGCTGTTACAGAGGCAAGGGCAGAAGGGACCTGAAGACTCCAGTCCAGGCACAAGACCACATCCCTCTAATAATGCCCCGACTGTAACTTCCTTCAGAGGATCAAATGCATTTCAATTCTCAACTTTGCACAAAAGATATGTTGAATATGCACAAAGGATTTGTTTATTCCCAGTTTATTCTCAGTTTATTCCCAAATTTGCTCACCTTTTTTTTGCTGGTGGCTTTAGGAGCAGCAGCTTTTGTAGGCTATCCAGCAAAGGATTCGTTCTCAAGCGTATGTTCCGCGCAGGTGTGCCTTTGGTGTCCATAGGGTGCCATGCACCTCCTCCGCTCTCAAGTGTGCAGGTTTTTTTCCCCAAATGTTTGCATCTGAGCTGGGATACACAGGCAGAGCCTCCCACTCACAAACACTTAATTCCCAGGCCTGGGACCTGGGAGATTTTTGTTTCATAGGGTGGTATTGCCCTTGCTGTTGAAAAAAAAACCAAACCCACATTAAGGATGAGCTGGAAATTGGCTGTACGTTCCCTTTGCAGAAAACAGTGACTCCAAAAAATTGGAGAAGGGGGAGGAAATAAAATGTCATTCCCAAAAGGCAACGGACAACAGCCATTTACTTAGTCTCACATTCCCTCATCCAAAAACAGTAAAAAACACTCTCAAATCAATAAACCAGACAAGCCCATTCAATGCTTTCAGATCTCGGGAATACTGCAAAAGGTAGTTAAGAATAATTTTTCATATTCTCAGCGTGTGGATGTGCACTGCTTTGGTAGCAGCTTTCCGTGAGTGCTCCAGCTAACAAACTTGCTACAGAATGGTCTTTGAGCAGCAAATTTTAAAAGGAGTGCTAGAAAATATTCCCCAGAATACAACTTGGAATAACTAATCATAAAAAAAATACACTGGACACCTAATTTAGGAACATTGATCATCCCTTCAGCAGGTAGAAATATAAGACTTTATCTGCTTGTCCAGTCAGCACAAATGCATGTAACTTGCAGCTAACCACTCGGCAAGTTATTGCTCAGCAATATCATATGCTGAAAGTCAGGGTTTGCTTGCAGAAAAGTCATAAGTGAGAAGGAGCGTATGTGTGTCAGGGGGTTCTCTCGAGTAAATTATTTACTATGAATTACTTACTCAGCCTTAGATTTTAATTGATAATTTTTCCCTTGATGTGATCCATATAAAGGAAATGTTAGCATTAACCAAAGCTAATCCATGGCGCAGTTGGGAAGGGGATTATTTTGCCAATGATTACTTTCTTTAAACATGGAATTGTGATCAAAGCAATATGGTTCTGATTTTTTTCCTTTATTTTCAGCTTTGTAGTATGGTTCTTCTTAATAGTAAGTTACCACTATAAGCACGCTGTGAATTTCCAATATAGCAAAGCTTTAATAATTTGCAGTCATAATTGTTCCTGCTTCAGTCTCCAAATCAATTTGGTGTGGAATTCCCATCTCCCAACACAAAGCTTAACTCAACGGTATCTGTGTGAGACAGACTATGAAACTAGTTTGGTATAATGGACTTCATTAAGGGATAAGCAAATTATTTTAATCTGTAATCTATTTTAAATGGAAAAAGGGTTTTTGAATAAATATTTTTCCTT
Source organism: Pandion haliaetus (assembly GCA_013401275.1). Taxonomy (NCBI): domain Eukaryota; kingdom Metazoa; phylum Chordata; class Aves; order Accipitriformes; family Pandionidae; genus Pandion; species Pandion haliaetus. Next base: position 17,581 of record VYZV01045738.1, read on the forward strand.
CAAAAGTTATTAATTTCTGTGGGAAAAGGGGGATGGTTGTTGTTGCTCATTTTTTCCTTTGTTTTTATAAAAGGTTTGAAAATTATTTTTCTGGTTGAATTATTTCTTTGGTTAAAATAACAAATATTTAAGCCAGGAATGGAAACAGCATCTTTTTATTTTACTGAAGAGTCAAACTGTGCTAGGTGCTTTCACTTTTTTGCCTGCCCAGCTGTAACCTCTTCTGATGCTAAAAGCCAGGCTCCTGGGCTGCCATGACAAGCACCACCCACCTCCAGACCTCAGTGGCCATTTGTGTGCCTAAGTGGAGACGTGGTAGCCTTGAACCATTTTTTACTCAACCCTCAAAGTAGTGAGCTAGCACAGATATCTGTTTCTAAGAGGCAGCCTGCTTTGGCACAAGACCCATTAACCCTAACCTGAACCACATACACGCACAGACTAATAACGGGTTGGTGGAGAGTCTTATTCAAGCCCTACACATGAGAGTAAATTACTCCCTTGATGAATAAAAGCCATTACTTAGTATTTAGCATCATAGCAAGAAGCCTCTTCGGCCTGTTCCTAACAGAGATGTTACGGTTAATTTAGTGTAAAATTATCACCTGCTGTACAATAAAACAACAAACTGCAGTCAAATAATCTCTTAATAAATGAAAATGTGTAATAAACTGTGTCAGCACCGCAGAGATTTGGCAGGGCTGAATACCCTAAAGGTACCAATCCAAACAAATTCACTATACAATATATGTCCTCTGTCATTTCTGGTTCTTATCAGAGATGATTCATCTGGGAATCCCTAGCTCTGCATTTTACCTCTAAAGGCCAGGCAGTTATTACAATGATATCATTTCTGCCACATTAATTAAATATAATGCCTGTAAGCCCCTTTATAGGGGTCTATAAATTTGTAAACATATGCTGTAGATGGGCATACATAATCTACAAAATGTAACAAACATTCAGTCAACTTCCTCTCCGTTGCAGAGCAGGGAGAGAGGTCAAACGATCGCCGTGCCAAAAAAACCACAAACACCCAAAAGTAAGCCTAACTTTGCTTCTGCCACACATTAGAAATATATACATATATATATATATATATATATATATATATCTGGAGAGAAACCTGGCTCTCTGTCAGAGGGAGCACAAGCACAGGGCATGTGAGTCAGCTCCAGCAGGCAGGAGGACAAGCAGCTGCTCTCACTGCCTGCAGGTTGTCGGCTCCAACCTTGGTGTACGTGGACAGTAAAGGCACCCCAAATCACTGCAGTTCAGCACAGTTCCTCTGCTCTCTTCTTTTGACTGCAGGAGAGCAGTGGATTTGTTAGGTGTTGCTAAAAACTTATCTTGCACTGATTTGCTGGGGATTCAAATGCTCCCCCTACCCGGAATGAAAAAAAATAGAGGGAGAAACAAAAGGGAAAACAAAGCCAAGCAAACAAAAACTGGGTAACACTTTTTGCAGTCAGCCAGACCCAGACTTAGAGTACCTTGTCTGAGGTCCAGGCTATGCAGAAAGAGCAGACTTTCTGCTGCATTACATGAGAAATCTAAGGAGGAACTTCCCCAGCCCTGCGCTGCCCTGGTAAGAAGGCGGCAGGGTGCTCAGCAGGCAGGAGCAGCAGAGGTGCTGCTCACCCAGAAGTCCAGCCCATCCTTTTGGATACCACAAAAAGACTTTGAGGCTTTGCCTTTCTGTGCCCTGCCCCCACGCTGGCTGCTTTAGCAAGCACCAGGAGGTTGGTGCCCCTCAGCCACACCGGTGAGAGGCTGTTCGCTGGCATGCAGAGCAAGTTGTCTTCTCCTGGAGCTCACCCAGGGCAGGTCTCCAGAGTTTCTGGCTCCTGGCCTCTGTTCTTGTGGAGAGCCCAAGGGAGGTCTGCAGCGAAGGCCGTTCACACTTTCATGCTGTACTTGTCCTTGTTTTGTTTCACATAGTTCACAAGGCAAGAGCAAGGGCCAGCTGGTGACAGCTGAAAACAATGTAGGGTCAGGGCAGGACAGAGCAGGATGCAGCTACCTAGCAGAAATTTTAGATACGAATCACCGTCAGGAGCCTTTTTTTTCCCAGAAACACTAGTCAAATTATGAAAAACTGAAAAATTACTTTTGTTTGCGTGCAGTGTCTCCCATACAGGTGTTTCTGATCCCATTCCCACTAACGCAGCAAACCCCATGCCTTATAATTGAGTCCAACTAGAATAAGGGCTTCACTGGGGACAAACTGAGAGCTGACTGGCACCCCATGCCAGCCCACTGAAGGGCTGCATGTGGGCCAGGTCAGCACTGAATTCAGTCCTTTGTGTTAGGCATCTATCTGCTAGCCCCTTTATAATGCAGCTCTTACTGGTACAAATGACCTTGCTCCATCAGTATTTCCAACCTCAGCCCGATACTGTGGGCAGCAGGAATGACCCTTCCAGTTTACTGGCTCACACCTGTCCTCCAAACTATTGCTGGTGTCTTTACACAGGGAATTGTGCCCCAAAACTGCTTAGGTCCCCACCTCTCCCCAGTGCATTCTGCGGGAGAGCTATGGAGCAATTTCTGTCAGACTTTCAGGATGGGGAAGGAGGCTGTGCTGATGCATAAATTTGGCTGGGCATCTGGAGGCAAAACAGCACTATCCCAGACCCTACCTCCAGCCAGACGGCCAGCAAGTCTTTGTCCATCAAAGTTCCTGGCTAGCAGGTTGACATGACACCACTAGAGACCCATAAGAGGTTTGGGTGCTGCTACAGGGCTGGGTGCAACCACTGCATGGCTGTGAGTGGGGAAGAAGGTCCAGGAGCCCATGGGGTAACCACATCAACCGCCCTATAGCTCTTACGGGGCATGTATCATACTAGGCAGCTCTAAAGGCGGAACAAGTCTCTCACATCACTGATACGCCCCTCCTGTCATCAAAATGAAGGGGCCCTCCAGCAAATGGCTGTTTTCCAAAGACGGGGCAACCCAACCCATGGCAGACGCTGGGGCTTCTGAGCCATGAGGGCCTGCATGAGCAGGGATGGAGGGATCGGTTTATTCACTTCACACTGTCATAATGGTGAAGCACACATCCAGTACAGCTTGCCACTCTATTCTCTCTAAAAGGGTGAGACCAGTCATTTAAAAACAGGAAATTAAAATGACAGCTGGAGGACACATCTCCTCCACCCAGCTCCCACCTTGGGAAACTCCATTCCCATATAAACATCCTCTATGATTAACCTTTCTGGACAACATCGTCCCCAAGCAAGGAGAGCAGAGCCTTTTCTTCAAATTGAGTTAAGATGAGCAAAAGGTAAATACAGCATTTTTCCTCAGTTACATCAAGCATTTTTAACAGATGGGATTATCAGGACATGCCAGCGCCTTCTGGTAGCAGGAGGGGGCTACGCAGCAGTGGGGATGGTGGCTCCTGACATCTGCCCTGCCAGGGGGTCTCAGCTTTGCCAGAGGTGGGCAGCCCAGGCATGCTTCTGCTATGGGAGGCCAGCTGGTATCTAAGTTGGCCTAAGAGGCAAACTGAAACGTAAAATGCTCTGCACTTCAAGTCAATGCTAAGGTTTTCCTCGCTTTTAAGGATGCCTTTGATCAAAATAGTGACAGCACAGCCTGTGTCCTGTCATACCGGCCCATGGCCGCGTGTGCTTGCAAAGGTAACAACAAAGATAGAAACGAGCAGAGCAGTGAAAATCTTTTTTCTTTTTTTCTCTTATAAGGCCAGGGGCAGTCTATATATCCATTTTTATTCATCCACTGTTTGAGAGGCATCCTGCCCAGCCAGCAGTTTGAGGCAGGCCAGCTGCTGGCCACTGGTTCTCAGAACCAGATCAAAGAAAGGGGCCTGAGTCACCTCCAGCAGGTCTCGCTTGGAGTGATGTTGTCTGAAGGAGTGGAGAAAGGGAACTGGATAGTTAAAGGCTGAACATAATCCTTCAGCCTTTAGTTATAAAACAGATGGGGAAGCACTCTCCCAACACCAAGACAGGTTGGGCTGAGGGCAGCGTCGATGCCACTGCAGCAAGGCGGTGGGCTCTGCCCGAGCTCCCATGCCAGTGCAGCAGCTGGGCCCAGGCAGGTAATCCCTGTAACTTCTTCATATGTTTTGCAACGCTGTGTGGGTTTTTTATTTCAGGTTTTATCTCACAACACACATGTGATAACCAAGCTTTCCATAAACATCATGCCCCCAGGAAAAGCCAGAGAACAGCCCAAGCATAACCTTGCAGTTCAAACCCACAATGTGCAGAAGAGGACTTGGAAGTGTGTTTTGGCCTTTACAAATTATTTTCATTCTAAAGACGGAGGAGAAGAGTGAAGCAAGTGTGTCTTTGTTCCAATGATTCTTGACCAGAAAACTGGAGAGGTCTTTGGGCACCTGGGAGGGGACTATGACACCCCACGAGTGGCTGTGCTCTTTGCTTGGCTGCACAGATTTGCATAGGGGAGATATCTATAGCTGCTTCTCCTCTGGCAGATGAAAACCGACAAGTCTATTGTCTGTATCTGACACAAAGTAGAAGTTGCCAATAACGGGATGTTATAGAAAACCTTGTCGTTTCCGAGACAGGCTGAGCCTGACTCCAGCTGATACCTCCAGCCAAGGGCAGCCAATATGACACCGGGATCCGGCCACCAAGACACCGCGCTAATCAAAAGGACATCACAGCAGCGAGACTATTGATCCAGCTCGCTTTGTGGTCCCCGAGTGATGTCTGACAGGAAGCGCTGCCTGCGAACCCATCCACCACAACACAGGAAACAAAAACGTTAAAAGTGAAGCCAACAGGCAGAGCCGAGGGCGAGACTGCTGCCCGTCACCACTCCCTGCTCGCACCCGTGGGTAGCGGAGACCGGGGACCCACCGGCTCGTCACTCTGATCACAGGCTCAGTCCTTACGGGCAGCAGGGCTATATGTACATCCCCACATCCTTCCAGCCCTCTGCATCTGCCTGCTGGCTGCTAAAACAGTTAAACCACCCAACCCAGTATGGTTTCAGTTTATCATTACCACGAACAACCCTCTTGGTGCTCTCTCTGGCTGATGATGTTTGCTTCCCTCAAAAGGTCACCCTATAAAAAAATACCTAATTTGGCTGGGGGAGGGAGTTTGGTATTCTTTCTGGGGTTTGGGGGTGGTTTGTTTTTCACCAAGCAAAATCACTTTGGCCTCCTATAATTGCAAGGAGAGAAGGGAGGGGATCAGTGTGATCCAGAGTTCTGAACTGCTGTTAAAGGCAGAAAAGGAGGGACTGTAGTTTCCTTATTCCATGCCAGAAAGGCCACGCTGTCTGTAGGGCCAGTGACTGTACAATTTGACTGTATGATCTTACTCTGTCAATAAAAGGGACGGACCACCACAAGCACTTGTGTTCTTGCTGCTGTCACCAGGGTGCCCACTGAGTTTCCCCTTCCAAGCAAGATCTCCAGCCTCAGCACGTCCCTTTCTTTGTATTATGAAAATGGCTATTAATATGATTATTATTATTGCTACCAGCACTTCAGTTTGATGTGAAATTAAATACCTGGTTTCATACTGAACCATGGCATTAAGGTTTTTAATTAAACTTAATTAAAATTGAATAAAAATAGAAGAAAAGTTTGAAACAAAGTGTTGTTTGAAATTTTTAGAAAAGGAGAAGACTGTTCAGCTTTAATTTTCTTTAGTTTTCAGCCATTTCAATGTAATTGAATTTTTGGATTTTTTGTGGAAGAAAACCAGCCACTCCAGTTGCGAGCTGTAAAGTTAAGAAAAATAAAGGCTAAGTGAAACTTTTCATGTTTCTCTGTCGCCAAATCAGACTGTGCCTTTTGCCTGAAATAGTTATATTACAGCAGAGATGCCCACGTAAGAAGGATTTTCTCATAGCACTCATGGCCATCGCCGTCACTTATGTCCTCAGACAGGATTCACTTTACTTATCTGGGATCACCTTCCTTTCTGTTTTGCCCAGTCCTGGATTTTTCCTTCCCCCATCAAAGGCAAAACCATGTTTGCACAGTGGTGTACATTTTGCATCAAGGGCGAGCAACAAGGGCAGCGCAGCAGCATCACTTTGCAATGACTAGCTGCAAAGGCATGGGGACACCCCACCCCTGCTGTCTTGTCAGGGACAAATACTGCCCAGGAGCAATTCCCCCTTGGCTGCTGGAGTCCTAGCCAGGACGCTGGCATACGTAGGACCACACCATACTCATCTCCCCAACTTCACGACTCATAGCATGCCTTCTCCCTTTTCAGAAACACCTGTTGAAGGACAAGTGCAGAAGAGTGATGCTGGCAGCCTTTTTGGAGTCACTTCTGATTTACAGCACCAAACATTTACAGCTGTAGAGCTGATTTAGAGATTTCTATAGGAATGGCTATTGTTTTGATAATGACTTCTGCTTAACAGACTTTTTTTTTTTCTCTCTGCTGAGTGCAAGCCTCACACTGAACCAAAAGCTATCCAGAAGTGCCTTAAAATGCAAAACTATTTATACTTCACAGAAGGACTCTTTCCATGAGCACCTTTGGTAGGCTACATGGATAGTTCTCATTCTATTTTACCAAAGACCCCATTACGGTAAGGGAAAAGGAGGTTGTGTTTTAAGTGATGTGGAAGCTGTTAAACATTTTCACCAGGTCTGTCAAAAATTCACATACATAAAATGAAGTTGCAAAAAAACCCCCCAAAAATTCCTACAACCCAGTTTCCAGGCTACCAGTGCTGTTTTGCACATGCCCAGTCATCAGATACGGGCAGAGCCTGTACAATCCAGGCAATAACAACTTTTTCTTTATCAATCATATCTGAGTTTCCTCTGCCTATAGCCTATAGGCAGCACACCGGTATTGCTGTACAAGATGGGGAAGAACAGCAGCTGAGACGTCTATACATGATTACACCCACATAACGAGAATTATAGAGGGTGGATATTGCAGAAAGAAACCAAGAAACAGGAGAGACCTATGTACCCCCTGGTCTTATCTCTGCCTAACAGCAGAGATGGTCCCACTACAGCCACCTCCAAAGGGTCACCACTGGCACCATGGTTTGGGCTACTCCCTGGTCTGAGTTTCTTTCCCAGCTGCGTGGTCTGGGCATTGCAGGTGCACCCAGGGGCACAGCATCCTGAGCACTGCACGCCAGCACAGCTCAACGGTGGTGGCTCCAAAGGGGGTGTGAAAAACTTTATTGCTCAGTAATTAAAATGGAACTCTCACCCGGCACACAGCTAGGAGATGGAGCAGGGGAGACTGCCGCAGAGATTTAGCTTCCTTGGGGTGCAGCTCGTGAGGGAGAGCACCACCACCACCACCACCACGCAGCTTTCCAAGCTCTGTGCCTGGTGTCAGGGCTGCAGACCCAGGCACAGCCAGTGCCATACCCAGCACTGCAGGGGAAGCCCCCGGGGCAGGCCTGGGAATGCAAAACAGCTCCATGGACAAGCCCTGCTCACATGTGCACAGCATGGATGTAACCCAACAGCAGCATAACCAACAGAGAAACAGCAAAACAGCTGCCCCAGGGTTGCTCCAGAGAGAGAAGGAGAGCTGAACCCACTTTTACACCTGCTTAGTAGGGAAGAGAAAATCCAATTGCAGTCTCTCTGCAATAAACAGCTCTATAGTTTGCTTCTGTTCCTTTGCTCTTTTTCCATTCCTTATGGACCTTGGTCCTCTTTTTCTTGCTTTGACTGTCCAGGTTGTCTTCTCAGTGTAACCAACTGCACAGCTATCCTGAAACCAATTTCTCCTCTCCCAGCAGAGGAGAAATATTAAAGCACAGATTTCCCTCCCTCATTTCATCTCTCCTCTCTACTTTCCAGAGATCACCATTTCCCCTAACCCTAATTTTTCTTCTGCTGAAAAAAATCCCTCAAAACAACTAATCATCCTGCCCTCCCCCTCTCCCTCCCACCTCCTGTTTCCCCATCCCTGCTCCTCTCCTGCTTCTGGTTTCTTCCCTTTCGTCTGATTGCTGTCCACCAGCTGGTCTCTCCATACACACAGCTCTCCCTTCCTTCCCAGCCTCTCTTCACCCTATCATCATTTTTTCACTTGTGCTAATTAGGCCCTCAGCAAACATCTTCTCTGCCTCCGTTCCCCCTTGCTCCTTTTCCATGCCTTCCTAAGCCCCGTCCTGGCATTTTCCCCTCTGAGGTTGCCTTTAATACCACCCCAGGATAAAAAGGCCACCCAGTGCTTCCAGAGGTCTGCATGGGCTCTGGCAACCCACGTGAAAACGCCCTTGCTCAGAAAGCTGACACAGCCCCAGTCCCACACTACATGCATGTCTGCCACCCTCCGCAGCTCAGCATCAGCGAGGAGCCACCATAACTACGATCGCCCCAACTAGGGCCCACCAATTAAGAGAAAGAGGTCAAATTATTACCAGCAGGTCAGCCCACCAACGCTGGCTCTGCAAGTGCAGCCATGCCAGCTGCCTTCCTTCTCCAGCATCCCCAACTCCACATGAAAACTCCTCCGCTGCAGTCCCAAATCATGACCATGCAGGGTCAGACAAATGCAGCTGGGCTGCACTCAAAATGCTGGCTGCTGGGAAGGGCTGCCGAGGTTCTGCATGGCTCTCCCTGCAGAGGGGAATGGAGCCACGTTGGAGCATTTCACATCAGAGCTGCCATTCATGCCACTTGCCCTCAAGGACATATGTTACAGCAACAGCATAACTTATAAACTTGCTCTGCATCCTGGTGACAAGTTTCCAAATCTCCCACTAGCTCAGGTCACTGACAAATTGCATGATTCAGATGCCAAAACCCTGGTATCTGGGATGGCTCTAGTCAAGAAGGGAGGAGAGGGGTGCTTGCAGCTCCTGAGGAACCCAACCCATTGCTGGGAGAGCAGATGGAGGGGGAGATCAGAGAGCTATTGCTCTGTACTCCTACACTTGTGCATGCTTTTGCCAAAGCTGGGCTAGAAGAAAGTTTCCCCTCCCAAAAACGCCTTTGAGCTACTTGCCCCAGGAGTATTTATCCCAGCATGGGATCCCCAGGCAAAGATTTCTGCAACTATGGGAAAGCAAAATACTTGCAAAGAAAACTGGCCCAGCTCAGTATACTTTGTTTCAATGTCAGTCATTTTTCCTCCTGATCTTCACTGTTTGTCCCATCACAGCAACCAAAGCCCCAATACTGGGCTAGACCCTGACTGTGCCAAACATGGAAAGATGAACTCTCTGGCACAAGGGCAATCATCTAGACAATTAGCTCGGTTTTTAAAATAATTTGAAACAAGAAAAGTAGATTTTTTTAGGCTTTGAAAACTGAGATATCACTTAGCTGCCAGTAGCAGGAGTTCTCCAGTTGTGCGGCTCATATGCGTGATCCACCTGAGGATGCCGGAGGCGAATGCAGGCAGTTAGAGCAAAGCGAGGTTTTGGCCAGTACTCCCTGTAACACCCAGACTTTGCCTCTTTCCAGGCTACCCACAAAGGCTACAGGGGATAGCAGGTACATCTCTTACAGGAGAGAAACTGGGTGTTGAGGCATGTAAATACATGGTCAACTCCACAGAAGCAACACCCAAAGCACAGTTTTGCTGAGAATACCCCTAGCAGACCCACACCTTCAGAGACTCACTGCTGCGAGCACCAGGCTGTGTAGATGCTTTAGAGGATTTGCCCCAGCTCATCACAGCCCCTCCTCAAACCACGATGAGCCCACGTGGAGCCAGTGGGACTAAGGACCAGAAAAGGGCTCTGCTGAACATGTACGAGAGCTGGCACAGGGACACTACTGTCCCTCCCCAGCCCTCCAGGGTCTTTCCGAGGACAACAAGCCACCACAAACACTTTTCTGCACTGCAGCTCTCCCCATTTGGAGGAACACCCATTTGGGATGTGTTTGGCCCCGTATGAACTCCCTCCTCCCCTGCCAACTGCAAACGTGTCACTGAGGGACGTGGCCAGTGCCAACTCCAGGGAGCAGTGAGGTGCTTTTTATTGCAAAACTCAATGAAAATTAGGCAGCTCGCACATGAAACCATCTAAAAAAAAAAGTATTTTGACAGGGATGAAGTTATTCACATTTTTTTGCATCACCAAATCTAAAGGATCTTATTTTAAATTTTAAAAAAAGTTTCAGTTGATTTCTTTCTCTCTCTCTCTCCCCCTTTGATTTAAAAGCTGTGTTAGCAAATGCCACAATGCAGCAGCAGTGCTGTAAGCTCCCAAACAGCCTCCTCATTAACCTCACAGCACAGGCAGGCAGATGAATACTAGAGGATTCCTTTAAATTTGTCTCTGCTTTTCCCATCGCCTCCCACTCTCTGCTCCCCAGGATGCAGCTTCCCCTGGGTCTGCTGAGCAAACATAGCACATCTCGTCTTCCACAAATATTGCACTCCTGTACGCAGCAGGGATAAACCCTCCAGGCTTGGGCTGCATGCCTTCAACTGCCTCTGGGTTCACAGGGGCTGAGGACCATCCCAGCTCCTCCCCAGGTCAGGGCCAACGGTCCATGCCACAGCAGAGCTTTGCCTGTGCTGGATTACCCGAGCACATTGGCAGTCCCCTGGGGTCTGTGTCCCTGCCCACCTAAAACATTGTTCCTTCGCCAGTATTTGCCAGCTGCAGGATGGAACGAGTACGCCCATCTCCAGCCACAGCTTCACCTTCAACCTTGCCAGGTGAGAACACCAGCAGGTCACCCACAGTGCAAAATTGGTCCTGGTCAGGTACAAGCACAGGGAGACTGAATTACCCAGCTAGCTGGGTGCTACATGACAGGGCTGTGCCAGCTGTGGGAAGATGGGTAATCTCCAATGAACTGGTGGAACAGCCCTGACAAACACTATCTGATCTTGCATCAAGCCAGCTGATACAGTTTCCTTGTCAGAATTTTTTAAGCCCATCTGGACATGCAGCAGGAGCTTGTGCTGCACCAAGGTTCTGCAGCAAGGGGGTTATGACAGCAGCAATCCAGGAGCAGGCATTCACTGCATCAGCAAACTAAGCTCATGGTTCTCCTCTCATCCAGCTCCTGATGTTGAAATTGGACAAATCTGCATCATGGTACGAAGCAAAAAGCAGCAGCACATTTTAACTATGCTCGTTGATAAACAGTAGCAACAGCCCCAGCCAGCCAAAAAGAGAAAATTTTAAAGGCAGCAACTGGCTTTGGGCAGGATTAGCAGTACATATTCTGGAGATGAGGTACTAGCATAAATAGGAAGCGATTGAGACAAGGTCAGCAGTGCTTGCCTCTTAACAGCAGTGATTCATCCAAGAAAGTTAACTAAGTAAAGTTTTTCCGGAAAACAGAACAAGGTTTGTCCCTGCAATTATTAAAAAAAAAAAAAAAAAAAGTCTTCATTCAAAAAGAGTTGTTTCTAAGTTTTCCATTAAGCATCAGCAGTTTCCTTGGCCACTCTTCCCAGGAAAACCTTTAGAAATGTTGAGGAGGAAGGAGGGATGACAGGAGAAGGCTGTTCAAGAAGGCCTGCAAGTTAATAAAAAAAAAATTTGATCATCTGATTTTCTAAGGATTCCATACTACTTATTTGCTTTACTGATTTTTAAGAAATTTGTGCATGTTTCCATTTGAGTATATTTCCAGGCAGCTGTAGTGTTAGTTTTACACACCCTCTCCCTAAGCCAGGCCTAAACTCCACCCCCAGCCAACATGGCAATTGCTCTTGGGGAGGCGCAGGCAAGGCACAGCTTCCCCTCCCATTCCCATGGTCAACACTGGCCAAGGGGCTGGTAGCACATTTACGGCTCTGAGTGCCATAGCTGACCTGGAACAGGTATTGCCCAGAAGGGTCTCAGGGCTGGAAGTTCCACAGCTCAGGTCAGCAGTACAAGAACCAGGCACAGAGGGGAAACTCATCCAGGTCCTGGTGAAACAAGGACAACCCCTGGCTCCTGCAACATCAGCCCTCCAGTGGAGGTGAACTTTTAAAAGCGCTTGTTTTCTTTGCTGCACCCTAAAAAGAAAAAAATAATTTGATGTATATTTCCTGAAGCATTTAAAATGCTTGCTCCGTGCTGTGCTCTGCCAAGCACTGCCTGAGCCCTGACACTGTTTGGAGTAGAGGAACAGGACAGACTATGGAGTTAGATTCACCGCTGTCAACTCACAACTGACACGGGCTTCCCATTCCAATGGCAGGAAACAGCAGGTGCTTAACACAAAAATCAAACTCTAAAACCTGACAGGCTGCATCCTGGCTCATGAGGCGAACACTGAGGAACTGGGTTTCCCCTGTCTGAGCCTGGACAAAAGGTGAATACCCCACACCAGCTAGATAAAGCACCTCAACCTGGTGGCTTTCTCCTTGCCTCTCTGTACTGCTCCGCAAAGGAGCTGGGCATATTTGTAACTGGAGGGTCCCCACAGCTCCACATGCTGCCAACGCCTCATGCCTCCTGACCACGGGAGCCCACATGGGCTGCTGACATGGCTCTGTGGCCTCTGGGGACAGCTCTGGCCCAAGGGGCTGCTGAGGAGGACAGATGCCCAAATGGTCCCCAAATTACACCAGCAGCCCCATGGAGGTGGGAACGGGAAAGCAAGGAGTCAAGGCTGGAGGTGGAAACGCTCTTGAGGAAAGGATTGGGCTTCCCATGGTGAGTTTGATTCATTGCATCCAGCTCTCCATGTGGCTGGTACAAAACTAGCCTGGTCCAAGTTTCTAGAAGGGAAGCCAGAATTTTCTCCTCACCCATCCTTTTCAGTGCCTGCACACCTGCCATTTACCACCGCTACACTACACACTGAATGCCCACTGAAACATCACCCGTTGGGCTGGCTCCCTCTGCTTTTAGAGCACCCAGTGACCACAGGTGGACACTCACCACACCTTCTGCTGCCCATGTTCCTCCACTTACCCTTTCCCTATGGCTTTTGGGCTGAGGACTATCCTGCCCTGCCCAGCACCTCCAACACTAAACATTAGCAGAAAACAAAAAAGAATTCCCTTCCATCACTGGCAGACACCTATCATAGGCCTTGGTTTGTGAAGGGAGAGAAATGTGTTTTCAGGGGCTTTTTACGCCTTTGTGAGCTTCCACCACAAAAAGAAAAGGGGATTCAAGCACCATATTTCCACAATCAGCAGTAAAATGTTACATACTTACAAAAGCTGAACCTGAGATTATAAAGTAGGTCGAAGTTGACATTTAGTACTTTTGCTTTAGTTCAAGAGGCTGCATTTTCAGTGGAACCTTAATTACTTCTTCCAGCTGTAGGTCTTAAATAAGCCTGTCTGTCAAAAGCTCACAGGTTGGGTTGGAGTGGAAATTTCTGCATAGCCAAATTTGGCACAGATTAAATTAAAGAAAAATAAACCACAGAAGAAAAACAAAATGACATCATGTACTGAACTAGAATTAATGTTGCTTTCTTACCAGCCTTATGGAAGTAGTCACTGAGTCCCACACAGCTGTGCCCAAGGTGCTGGGCAGAAGAAGAGGAGAGCTACTACAGTGTTAACACAGTGAAGACCATCTACCAAAAGTTGAAGAAAACCTAGAATAACTAAAGTCAAACTTCATTAGGTAACTCCTTGGTACAGCTGCATTTTATCATTTCCCAAGGTCAGTTTTCCTGTGGGAGACTATCAAAGTCAGCAATTCACATTTTTTTATTGATGTGCCACCTTGCAGCAGGTTCCACATAAATTTAAATGGGTGCAGTTTCCAGCCAGGTGGGCAGCTTTTGTGGTGTGTCACCCCCCCACAGGGAGCCCTTCACTCTGGCTGTGGCTACCCCGGGAGCCAGCTTGGGGCAAAACCAGGGCCATCCTGGGCTCAAGAAGTTTTTGGCAACCCAGAGCCATGGAGCAGGGTAGGCTCCCATGGGGGCCCCCCCCAGCACCACTCACGCTGTGCCACAGCCTTCCCTGGGACAGCAGTGAGACCAGCATGAACAGCCCACAGCAGGGGCTTTGATGGGACAGCAAGAGTGCCAAAGCCAAGAGTCACTGTTGGAGCATCAGAGTCTACTGCCACAGCACAACCCCCTGAAATTTGGATGGAGAGGTGGCCTTAAACCCCAAAGCCACACTTGGAGCAGTTAAAGACTCCCTCGGGTCATCTTCCTCCTCGCTTTTTCTCTACATTGAAAGGACATGTTGCTCAGCCACCATAGCAGTTGGGACATGAAGCATTTGGGACAGTGTTTGGCCCTGGAAGAAGAGGACCCTTTGCAGAGGAAGGGGCACAGGAGGGAGTGCCTGCAGCAGAGGCAGGGAGGCTCTGCCCGTGGGAGGGATCAGCTTGCAGCCAACAAGCCATATTTGAAGGTGTATGCACTTTATAGCCACACCACACAGCCGCTGGCCAGCTGCCACAGCCACTTACCAACTCTGCCCTCGCTGTTGGCAAAGCCCAGGGCTTTTCTTTGATGAAGGCACCCCATCACCCTCACCTCTCTGCCCAGCCAGCCCTGCACACCCCCAGTCCTCTACCCCATGGTTGGGCTGGTCACCTGGCTGGAGCATCCCCCTCTGGGCTCATTCCTGCAAGTTTTGTTGTGCCTGATCATATGTAACAAAGCACAGATCATCAGCTAGCCTCCATGCCCTTCAAAAGCAAAGAAAAAAAAAAAAAAGGCCAAAAAAAACACCACCACCACCACAAACTCAGTTTTTACAGCCTTCCAGGCCCCCAGCAGAAGCCACCCTATCACATGCGTTCTCAAAACGGGGTGGTATGATGTTATAACAAACCTTACCCACCTAGACCAAGGAAGGAAGCTGATCCTCTCTCTTATATTCAGTATATTGAGTAAAATGCAATCCCCCAGACCTGATGAAAACAAAGTGCCCCCTGCACCCACCTCCCCCCATCCCAGGGGAGAATAAGAGAACAGACAACTCATAACAGGCACCGTCACCTCCCACCACATTGGACGGTGCTCAAAGCACAGAGCATGCTTCCTTGACATCTCCAGGGGAAAGAAAGATGTGTCCAGAGCAGGCTCCTCTACTCGCAGCAGGAACACGTACTTGTGCATGTCATCCATGCCCCCACCCACGCATTTTCTTTGCCATTTCAGAAGCGCTTAGTGTTACTTTGGGCTTCCCCCCCCGCTTTTCGGTGACATTCATTGACTGTCAAGTTCTTTCCCATCTCTGCACCAACCAGCAAAGCCTTGCACCATGCAGGTTTGCAGAGAGGCAGGAGGTGCTCTCGCCCCAGCGCTGGGGTCCCACTCAGGGATGGGCTGAGCCCTTTCTTTGCTCAGCCCCACACCAGGCCAGGGCCCACGGTCGCCCACCACCATCGCATCCTTGCCATGCACGTTGTGCCATTTCCTCGCCGGCTGGCTCCCTTTCCCACGCCAGATCACATTGCCCTCTAGTGGAGCTGAATTTATAAAAAGCCATCAGCCAGCAGTGACAATGACTGGGGAAATTAAGACACAAGAAAAAAAAAAAAAAAAAAAAAAAAAGGAAATCCAAACCAAGTAGAGCAGATCCCAACCAAGCACCTTCCACGCATGAGGAGCCGCTCTGTGAGGACAAGACCACCCAACAGGCAGCAACCCCAGCGCACCCAACACTGAGCTGTGGGGGGTACCAAAGCCCCCCAGCACAGGGAGCCGCTGGCCATGTAATAAGAAACACCAGAGCCAAGTGCCCACCCCTCTGTGCTGCTCGGTCCCGTGAAAAGCAAAGCAGGCTTTACAGAGCCGATGAGTGCAGTTTACAACCGTCCCACAAGACAAGGCCGGGGCCTTTTATACTCCATCTGGTTCCCCTTTGCACCCAGGGCTGAAGCCTGAGTTATTCACAGGCTGCTGCGTTTTGTACAAACAAGCAACACGACATGCCTTCAAGACATGTGCTCCTCTCAGTAGGGAGGAATTTAAGTGAACAGTTACCAACCTCTAAAATGAAGATGCTTTTGAGAGGAAACACTCCAACTATTCAACCTAGGTGGCAGGTTAGGAGCGAAGCAATCCACAGGAGCTGCTGCAGCCTGCCAGCGGGCTAATTGCATCACTTCTGCACTGGCATCCAATGAGAAAAGTGAGATCAAATATCTCCACTTAAAACAAGATTTCAAAGCACCTTGCAGGACCCATGAACTATCAGGACAGCAGCCCGTCATTTCTGAAGGAAGGGCAGCACAGCTGGGAGCTGCTGGCCTTGCCAGTGACCAACAGGGCACCCTACGCCCCAATGCCAAGGCCAAGCCCTTAAGCCACAGTTCAGTGCGAAGACACAGGCACCCCCCAAAGCTTGGGGAAGGCTGGAGCAGGCCCTTTTCCCAGCAGTGGTTTCAGGATGAATCCCTACCAGCTCCCACAGGGCAGAGCCATTGGAGAAGCTTCAACAGGAGCCACAAAAAAAACAAGAGGCATTTCCAACTGCTACAGAAGCTGCTCACCTTCCCAAGGGGTTGATTTTCTTTGGCAACCTAGCTCCAAATTCAGTAAGGGAAGTTCAGTGCAAGACCTGGTATGCTCATTGCAATAATTCTGACAGCTTTGGCACAGCAGGTCAGGCCAACATTGAGACAGCTCTTCCACTGCACTGGCACAAGCCAGACTCTTGCTGGTTCTTGGTGAAAAACCAGCACATCCGAGAGGTTAACTGGGCTTTCATGCCACTCCTCCACCTAAAAATAGTTAAAGTTAAAAGAAACATGGCTATTTTTGCCTTACAGGTCAGCACAGACCACCCTCACCCTGAGCTCCCTAGCAGGTTTCACCCACCCCAGGATGCCACCAGCCACACCAGGAGCTTGGGGCCATGTTGGGTCCACTTAGCCTTGGAGAGATGGTCCCAGCCAGAGTACTTTGGGCCTTTTGCAGGCCTCCCCTTAGATGCTGTTCAGCAACTTCTGTTTAAAGTTTCTGTTGCTTTGTGGTTTGTGGGGCTGGACGGCTGCCACTGCATGACTGCACCACAGAGTCATCTAGCATGAGCATTTGCTGAGGGGGAAGCTTATCCAGGCTCAGATGCTGACTGGAGCCTGCCAGGGCTGGCATCCCCTCAGGCACTTCCCTCCTCCCCCCCGATAAGGGCATCCCCACACTTTCGTGGGGTGACTCTGGGCATCACCAACCACTGGGCAGGGCAGGTTCGTGGGTTGAAGCATGTGGATACTCATGTCGCTCAGCCAGCGGCACCTGGTCAGGATACAGGGCAGATCGTTACACCCCAGCAGGACACGGAGACAGGGACCCACATGCAGAGGGCAGCAAAAGTCTTCTCCCTCTCTTGATCCACCTTAACTGGGAAGGTTCACACCCTCCCAGTTAGCCAACATCCCTCCATGCGAGAGTTTCAGGTGTCCCTATGCCACGAACACTCAATAAGGGTTGGGCATATGGTGTCCATAGGTGCTTTTTGGGTTTTGTTTCTCCTTCTGTGCTCCTTACAACCATGGCTCCAGTGTGAAGCCCATGCAGTTGAGGTCCCGCCACCAGAGGTACACCCTCCTCTTGCAGGACACGCCTAGAGCAGCATCAAAACCATCCAAGACTGGGAAGGAAAGGAAGGGAAAAGGAGGTCAGTGCACAGGAGGTGCTCCTTCCTCCAAGCCTGGATCAGTGGATAACAGTCCAGCTGTCCCTGCTGAGAGAAGAACTGTGGACGCGAACAGCACTCAGTTTTCCCCAATATTTCTGCTCATGTTGCTCTACCAACAACATTTCCATAATTTCTCCTGAGTACCTGTGCATACCTGCGTGGTTCACAAGGCTAAACAATCTTTGCTCAGCCAACACATAGGTGCAGGAATATGTTATAAATAAGCAATCTATAGTGTGTCTTGTTGACCTAATCCATCTTTTTATATGAAAGGGGAGCAGATGCTGAGCAGGACACTAGACTGAAGTGCACAATCCCCTTCTGCTAGGCAGCGGGATGTAGCTGATCACCCACCTTAGGTGAAGATAGACTGTTGGACTCTACAGCACGTTTCACATGCCCCTCAGACACAGGCCCGTTAGTCAGATCCTTCTCTTTCCCACTCTTTTTCCCGCTTTACTCCTATCCCTTTCTCACTCATCCACCCAAGTCCTCCCAATCATCAGCCCACAAACACCCACCTGGCAATGGCTCATTTCAAGCATCGCCCCTCTTCTGACAGCTCCCTTGCTGTATTGGGAACTGAATGTCAGTCCTTTGGCTGGCCCAGGACAACTCTTCTTTTTTTGGGAATGGCATTGCACCTCATTGCCAAGGACTGAGGGAAAAGCAGTGGCGTTTGACCCTCTGGTTCCTCATTCACTATTGCTCCTTGATAGACACCATGCCCCTCTGGGGGCAGCCATGCACATGGCAGGGTCCATCACAGGCACCCAATGGTCGATACTGCTGGACCAGCACATCTGCTCCTGCTGAGTGAGGAGGGGGGCAGGGAGGGAGGCAGAGCCCCTTCTCCTCCCCCAGAAAAGTCCATCTATGGAAGGAACAGCACCGACCTCCCCCCAGCAGCAGCCCCCCTCCTCCCCCAGTCCTCTCTCCCCAATTTCTTCACCCACCCAGCCCAAAGCTGCTGTGTTCTGCTTGTTCCTCCACTGCCCTGGGCAGAGTGCATTGAAAAATTAGTATATTTTCCAACACATGCTAATAATAAAGAATAAATAATGCCTGATCTGCTCAGCCAATCCACTAGTGCCAAATGCGGACAGCATTTACCTTCAAATGTCCTGAGACGCAGCAACCCAAGCACAAGATCTTTAAGAGGCCTGAATAGACAGAATTCAGCAGATTTATGCTATTTGGGACATTGAATCTAAATTTGGAATCAAGCA
Source organism: Pandion haliaetus (assembly GCA_013401275.1). Classification (NCBI taxonomy): domain Eukaryota; kingdom Metazoa; phylum Chordata; class Aves; order Accipitriformes; family Pandionidae; genus Pandion; species Pandion haliaetus. The sequence continues at coordinate 36,293 of VYZV01045738.1, forward strand.
GTTGCCTTCCTGTTAGCCCTTAGCGATCCGCTTTCCCAGAAGTAGCTGCCTGTGTTTCCAAGACATTTGGCAACTTTTCTGTGTCTTGTTCACGTCATGACAACTTCCATCGGCTTCTGTAATAAGGTCTTCAAATAAAAGGAAAATGCTATAGAAAGGTAGAGTGTCTTCTTTGATACAGGTTACAGAGGGCATAATCATCTTTTACCAACCTTACAGATTGAGAGAAGTTGTTTTAGTTACAAGTGCATTTTCAATGAAAAAATGCACGATCAATGAAAAAGTTTCAAACAATTTTTTCATTATTACTAATGATAAATTCCATATGCATTCAACTAGTGCCAAGTTAGGCCTTGTAAACCATTGATAGAGCCTTATTTCATCTAATCATTAGTTACAAAATTAGTTCTTTGGGAATACCATCTCCTTGGAGAATCAGACAAGTTGAAAAAATTTCCCTCTGGGGAATTGCTGGTTTAATATTCAGATTCAATTCTCTTCTGAATTTCTGGTCTGATTCTCTTGTACAGTTTAAATATATAGTTGAAGACATTCAGTAGAATATACCTTACCATCAAGCTGAAATTTATATTTCATCTGGGAACTTGAAGGCTGAGCTGCTAGAAGTAGAAACATATTTTCTTTCCCACCTCATTCTGAGCCTGTTCCCCCTGTCTGGGGCATACCACATGCAGCACCATTACGTGCAAGGCTAATTTTGCAATACACAGGTGCTTTGTAGCACCGCTCCCCATGTGAGCACAGCTGCTCAGATGCAAAGGTCTGTGCCCCAGAGCCCCACATTACAAGTGCCCTCACATACAACCTGTTTCCCAGCCAGGATGAAGCAACTCAGCAATGGCCATCCAGCTCAAAGGGCAGAAACCAACATCAGAGGAGTCCCTGATGCAACCAGCACCAGGAGCGAAGGGTGGTAGGAACAGAACAAAATGCTTTTTTTGCACCTAAAAGCAGGCTGGACATGGGAGTGAGGTGTACAACACTGGTGGCTGCATGAGGAGAGGAAATCTCACCCACTGGTGCCAGGGAGCTTGCCGGCGTCCCAATGAGAGGGAGAATTTCAGTCCCTAGGGCTTTTAATCAGGCATTTAAAATAATAAATCTTATTACACTAAGCATATTACTGTTAAGCCTTCAGCTGTTAGTGTTCAGCCACTGTTGGAAGGGCTGGACCCAGCCACAAATCAGCCTAAAAGCAAAATATCCAAAGTGGCAAGACAATACTTCCGAGAGAAATAATTACTTTGGCCAGGGAGACTCAGAGCCAGTGCAGCGACCATTGCTCCCACATCCATCTCCAGCACCATGGAAGCACTGACTAGTTATCAAGGGGGACAGGAGATGTCCCCTGTGGCCAGCTGCTGGCAGCTGTGCCTTTCTCCAGCCTCACACTGCAGACTACCCCCACCACCCTGGGACCCACCTGCTCCTTGGGTCCCAGCTCTGAATAATTTAGACGGTCAAGTTTTCCCATACTAGCCCACACTGAACTCGCCATTGTTAAGGCATGCAGAGCTCTCCAATCCTTGAACATTGCACAGCCTTTGCTTCTCCATCCTCCAACACACACACAAGCCTCATTAGCCCCAGCCCAGCTCTTACACCCTCCAGAGAGCTGGGAGCCCACCTTCATCTTCCAAGGCAGAGGAAGGCTCCCCACAGGCACCGCTCAGCCCCTGGCAGAAAGCTTAACAAAACAAGCTTCCCTCCAGCCCAAATCCCAGGACTGCCACACCGCTACTGAACATACCAGCAAACACTGCCCCAAGGCAGCACCTCCTCTCCAGGATTCCCAAACTAGACCTCCCAGCTTCTAGGTGCCCTCTATAGCCAGCATGAATAGCTAACAGCAATCACCTGAAGGCCAATCTGTAGGAGCTGTAGGTAGTTGAATGTTTTTTTCTGCCTAAATGAATGCTTTAACCACCCACCTTGGGAGGGGTTTAGCAATCCAGGTGGTTTCTGTGGGTATCTGAGCATTGATGGTGTACAAGGGGTTGGAGGGAAGTGAGCTGCACTGGGTCTGGGTCTGGGTCTGGGTCTGTACCCACCCAGCATCCTGCAGAACGAGGCAGAAACCATGCTGGGTTGCCCTCACATAATCTATTTTTGTGTCACAGGTTTTTTTCAAGAGGTTTTAATATTGGTCAGCTGCTTATGTACTACTTGTTTAAAAGGGACCTTATCTTGAATATCCTATTTTTGACATTATCGGCTGTGATTCCAGTACTTAAAGATAACACCAGGCTCAAATTATCTAATGTAAAAATCATGAGTGATCTTAAAAACAATGCATTTGAAAGTGTCTTTTAATTTCTTCATTTTCCTAAGTCTTTCTAGGGCAAAATTATAAGCTAGAAGTTGATAGCTGGAATAGAATTTAAAATAAAATAAAAGCTAAGGTTTGACTCTAATACCAGGAATGAGGACCTGGCGCTCTAAAAGGATTCTTGAATATTTGAAACCAGAACAGTATTACAAGAAACAGCTGTGTTAAAACTATTCATCGCACTGTGTTTCTGGAAATCTATATTTGCAAAGTATTGTGTGTGATTTGAGCATCTGATGGGAACAGAACAAGAAAAATTCAACCCTGAAGATTTGGTTTATTGAACATAAATAACTGAAAACAGGGTGTCTGCTGAGTCATTGAGTTTGTGACAAGCTCTGTCATCGTTGTCACGTACTTGATTTCCTTCTCTGTTCATACATCTCTGTTTCACAAGGGATGGAGAAGACAGCATGCATGGAGGGGTCCTTGGAAGCTGTTAGTCATCAGCGCACTCAGATCTGCGACCGAAAGCTGCAGAAACGCCCCTGACTTCAAGCAAGGCCTCAGCATAAGACACAGCTGGCTCCTTGAGCTGCTGATGGGTAGGAAACGGGCAGGTAAAATGAGATCTGTGTCACAGAAGAAAACCAGATCTGATTTTGCAACACTGCACACGGGATGCCTCCGTCCCACCCACCCCAAGGAGCGGGCTGGGAAGCCCTCATTTGCTACCCCGCACCCCACTGGAGGAAACCAGGTTTCCCCAGTGGCAAAGGATTCCCAGAAAAGCTCTCCCAACGCACGCGCGCCTTTCTCCCACCTCGGGGAGAGGATGCCTCCTGGACCAAGGCAGGCAGAGCCAGGCAAGGGCAGACATGGCCCCTGAGCTGCTGCCCTCCCCCCAGAGTGGCCTCCCTCCAGCCCTGCTGCGGCAGAGGAGGCTGTGCATGGACTGCCCGCCTTGGGATTTTTCCTGACGAGCCTTTCCCAGGCCATTTGGGACAGCAACATTAACAAAAGCAGTTGAAGGCCCATTAAGTATGAGTCATGCATCCTGTGACAGCCTTTGTATGTGGGGACTAAATATTAGGAATCGCCACTAAATATTAGGAAACACCATCTCCCACCGTTCCCTGTGTACCTGTAGCTTCCAAACCAGTGTCACCCAGTTCAGCACAGTGCACGTTCTGCCCTGCAACTTGTACTGTTTCTTTAACGGAGTTTCTTGGCCTCTAAAAGCAGAGCCCAGCCATGCAGTAATCTCACCGATAGCTTGTTTCCTACTGCCTCGGTCCTGCTGGAGAAAACCAGTGCTAGAATAGGAAGCCTGACATTCGACAGCCCCAGGGCTTGCAGCCTGGGTTTGAGGTACACCCTCTCGTTTCTGAGATGCTCTCTGAAACATTATCCATGGTTCGTTAATATGACCTGCTTTGAGCAGCCTGCAGAGCACAAAACTACTTTACTGGAAAGTCCTCGGCTATTCAAGACAAACTAGGAAATCAAATGGGATGAAATACAACAACTCCAATGAATGTGGCACTCCACTGTGTTATCCCATTTGGAAAGCCTGAACTAAATCCAGTGGTGAGAAAAATCTTGATTTCACTCCTGATTTAGCATTTTAAAGACTAACATAGGATTACACTACACAAACATGCTGTTACCAAAGTAGTTGACTTTGACCCTCCCCAGCTCGATAAGTGGTTGCTACAGCCACATTTTGCTTTTCACTGCAGTAGGCGTTTGGGTGACTCCACGTGAGGCCAGGTGACTGCCACGCTTTGCAGCAGGAAAGCATAATTTCACCCTCCTATTTCTTCATTTCTGGGGCCAAAACTGCTCTTCTCTCTCCTTCTGTGCTCAGGCATGGAGATCTAGACAGAGACACTTCACCACCATTGGTGAAGACCTTCTCCAGACAGGACTCTGGTTCTAACACGCCAGGGAAGACAAGACCTTTGCTTTCCAGTTTCCTTCTCTGCTTTCTTTACATTGTTTTTCTCACCATTCCTTTCTCCAGGAAGTTCCCCCAGCAACAAGACCAAATTAATACTTGCAAAGAGTGTCGCACTAGACTGCAAATGCCTCTGCTCTTTGCCCTAAAATAATTCTCACATGAGTGACTGGAATAGGGACTCCGTAAATTGTGATTTGTTTTACCTTAGCCCAAATGTGGGCCTTAAAATTATTAAGACTTTTAAAAGTGGCCGGAGAGTGCCCAGAAGTGTCATTTGCTTCTGGACCTCTCCAGGGCACGGCTGTGTCCTCTGTCACTCCTGGGGGTGGCTGTCCTGCTCTGAGCAGGGGGGATAGAGTCAAAGCTCTGATAAGTCTTTTTCGATGCCAGTTGCTCTCTTTGATCCCAGGAAGAGCTGCATTTCTAACAGATAATGGCTCAGGGTGATATTTCAAGCTGGCAGATCCATGCTGAGCTGGCAGGGAGGCGGCAGCTCACCCTTGGTGATTTTCAGGTTACCAGAGGATGGAGAGGCAGTGCTGGGCATAGGGACATGGTCCCACCACCTGTGGAAGGACCAGGGCAGCTCTTGTCTCAGCAGATCTAATTTGTCACCTGCAAACATCTTATTGCCAGACATTACACTGTATTTGGTCTTGGGCACGCGTGTTCCCATCAGTGGGGTTGCTGATGTCCCTCCTATGCTGCCACTAGGTTGAATACTTTAATTTAGACGCCCAACAGCTAAAAGACACTACAAAGTGACGTGTGGGGGAAGTGGAAATGGCGATCTCCAGTCTGGGGGGACCCTACCAAGATACCCACGTACCCCAAAACCAGCAGCTCAGGTAGTCCAGAGCCCAAAGAGAATATGGGGGTCAGAGACAGGGCTACATGACAAAGCCCAGATCCCAAATCACCCAAGAAACTGGCAGCAACCAGATCAAATCCAACATTTGCACTGAGCATCTTGGCAGGCCTGTGTACAGTGTGACAAAATCTTAACTCCAAAAGTACTAAATCTGGAGGAAGTTTAAATCCAGAAATGAAACACTTATACTAGAATTAGCCAGTATATAGAGTGTGTGGTCATGGGTGGGAGTTTAAGTGTTTGCTTCCCATGCACACATGTTTGTACGCACTCATTAACTACTTTAATTTTTAACAAAAGTTAAAATCTAAGTTAGATCACAAGAGGAAAGACTCGCTTGTATTAGTCACATTTTTCATAGGCAAAATCACAGCTCAGGCTGGCACCATGATCTGCTTTTGCTCAGCTCTTTTTCCACAAACAGCATTTTGGGGCACAAATGACCCAGGTTAGTGAAGCCGCAGAGAGCCAGCCCATGCCAGGGGCAAATTCCAGGCCTGGCCTAAATGGACGTAATTCACATTCAAATCAGTTGAAGTTATGCCAGCCTGCTCCAGGACTGGCCTAGCTCCTGCAGCTTTTCTCCTGAGCTTTGTTCCCAGCCTGTCACTGTAATGAGTATACACACCCAGGATTTTGGCATAGAAGTGAGGCGAGGAGGGCTCTGGCCACGCTGATCAATCACAAAACTTTACATTGGACAGAACTGAAATCAGTCACAGATTTACCAGCCCCCAGTCTGATGAGGTCTGTGATGATCAGGAGCATTTGGGGATACATATTTATGTTCCTAGTAATGAAAACATAGGGAGTTATTAATAGATTAATCTAAAAGCATCCTTGAGCCTGTGTGAGGTCTCATCATCTGGCAACACTTTGCTATACCCACTGCCGGGAACATAATCATGTGGGTTGTCATCATGCACCCACCATCAGCAGCAGCAGCACGAGCTCAGCCCTGTTTTGAGGCCAGCTCAGTCTCCCGCAAAGGGGCAGCAACATTTTAACCCCTCTCCAAGGCACTTAACTTGCAGAGGGAATGGGTGCCAGAGTCTGGGCACAGCCAGGACAAGGCTGGATTTTCTGCTTACTTGTTCAGCTGTTTCCACCTTCCCTTGGGAGCCTGGCTCCCTTTTCCTCTCTTCCCAGACAGACTGAGGCAAAGCCTGGAGCCACCCTCTGGTTTAATGACAAAGGTACACTTGGGAGCAGGAGGGCACCAGTGAAGGATGCTCCTGTCCTGGGGGCAATGACAAAGGAGGATCCAGAACTTAACCTTGCTCTTCTTACCTTGGAATAGGACCTGACCAGGGCTGGGGAATGGCTGGATCAGTCTCAACTTCATGCCTAGACTTCGTCAGCATGCGAAGCAGGAGGCTGGGAAGCACTTCTCACCACCCGCATCCAGCAGGGCCAGAGGATCAGGTAGGACTTGGCCACACAGGGCAGGTTTTCAACACACTGTGCATCATTATTCAGCACAAGGAACAGAAATGCAATGTACTTGTCCATTTGTTTTTATGTCCACTCCTCTATTCCCCCCCACCAGGAGTTTCCCTTGAAACTGCAGGCACAAAAGACTGCTTTCTGCCTCCGAGATAGCTGTTATGTAAATAGATGAGGCAGTACAAGAGGATACTGTCCTTTTCCAATAACCTCTCTCAGGTCTCTGCTGTTACTCTGTAAAGGTGGAGGTGTTGGCAGAGAGCAGGCTGGGGTACTCGCTGCTAGAAGGTGAAAGGCTGGAGAGGAAGGTGGTGTAGCCAGCTGATTCCTGGTTTGAGTGATCATGTCCTGGGTATGGCAGGGTGCTGAACACCTAGGGGGGAAATATTCTTATTATTTAAAGCCAGATATATGAAATAAATTAACAATTTCACCTTTTTTTTTTCTTTGAAACCTGTAAGTTTTCTAGGCATAACTTCTTTGAATATTTTAAAATACAGGTATTTCATATCTGCTCTGTTCTCATTCTTTAGTGCAGTCATCTGGCACCCCATTGTAAAGGTCTATTTCTAGGTCATTTTACTATAAGGCTGTTTCAAACAGCTTAAAATTAGTTACAGATTTGTAAATGATCACATATTTTTGTAAGGAGAGGGATTTTTTTAAAATATACCTTTAATAAGACACTCAGAATACAAACTGGCTATGTTTTGGGATTTTGTTCATTTTTATGGTGTTTCTACCCATTTATTTAATGGGGTCTGGGGACTGGAGGCTAACATTGAGAGCTGGTAAGAGGTTATAAAAGAAAAGAACAGGCATATTTTTCATGGCCATTTGAATAGCCAGGTTGAAGAAAAGAAAAAAAAAAAAAAAACAGCAATGCTTTTTATTCACATCTTAGCCAACAGTTTTCAGCCAGAGGTAGAAATAAAACCACACACGGAGCCCTTAGACTGAGCAGTACTTGTTCAGCCTGAGCTCAGCATCGTTTTTTCTCAGTGCTGGACTCCGGCATGGAGACCTGCATTTTCTCCTTACGGACTTTTGTCCAGAGCGCCTCACCAACACAGCGCTCCACCATGATGAGAGCATCTACTTTAACTGCAGCGTGAGGAGTGGAGGGCTGTCGCTATCCCCACCTTAGGGGCTGGGGCACACAAAGGAGAGGCTGAAAACAGCCATTAATTGCAGGGGCCCAAGCGGAAAGCCCCAAGACCTGAGTCATCGGGGTGCGTGGCACTGTGACTCTGTATGTTTAAAGCATTGCTCCGACTAACATCTGTTGAAGCTGTGGGCACCTGGCACTTCTGTAAATCAGATTTTCAGGTCTTCAGGAGGCATCCAGAGAGTGAAGAAAACACATTTATGGGCCACCCACGGTCAAACACCATGGAGGTCCAGACAGATTTGCACAAACTAGGTCCCTGTGACCAGGATGGACTGAGTACCCAGCGAGCCAAAAGCTCAAACGCCTTCTGTGTGGTTGATTACACAGCTCACATGCACCACTTCTGGCCCCTGGTTTTACAGCAAACGTCTTGAAAGGAGAGGAAACAGCTGGTGAATAATTCATTGTGTACCCTCCCGGTTGTACTGCAGCCTCTCTGCTGGTTTGCAGGCAGGGTTATCTGTACCACCATGAGCCATTCCCCCAACGCTGCTGGAAACAAAGGCTCCCTTTTTGCGGCTATTTATCCAAAGGACATAGAGAGGGATGCGGGAGGATGTGGGGAAATAGCGGTGGTCGGAGATCCCACCCAGCAAGGTCCTTGCTCGGGGAGCGGAGGTACATCCAGGCAAGGAAGGCTTGGCACTTGCAGCCACATCCCAGGTTTATCTGCCAGCTCTGTTCCCCTCACCACTAAGTCTTCTCCCAGCTTATAATTACCCATCCTCCCATATCAGAAAGACTACTTCTGAACTTGGCAATGAAACAGAAGTTGAAGAATCATGAAAATTAAAGAATCAAGCAATTGAATGAGCACAGTGGGAGAAGAAGGCTCCAGGAACATTTCGGAGGCAAAAGAGCAGGGCTGGGCGCTGCAGGATGTAATGGGGACAGGGACAGACTCCTGGCGGGAACTGGGGCTGTGCCGAAAAGTTGAGCAGAAGTGTGCTGCCGCTTTGAAATGTCATACCTCCCAGGTACATACCAGCACCCTCTATCCGGAGTTTGGTGGCACAGAGCAGCCCTGGGGGATGTGGCAACAGGGGCACGAGCTGCAGGGAATGCTTTTTGGGGAAATGCTCCAAGCAGGGACGAGCCGTTCCCCAGGACAAGGCTATGAGCTGGCGTTACCACGCTGCTCATCTTGTGCTGAGGACACCAGCCATTATCTCACTTCCAGCTCATCCCGAACTGGTAGAAAGTTATTATACTTACTGTTCCTCCCAGCCCATAACTCACACATCTGTTAGTCAGTGACACCCTACTATATTTTTTTGCCATCACTTGCAGTGCTTTAGATGTTGCCCCAGTCCAGCTGGGGGAATGTTTCTCCAACATGTCTTTGGATGTGATTAAAAAAAGATTCTTTTATCAGCTGGCTGCCCCAGTTAGCCTGCAGCATGGATGGAGACCCGGAAGAGGTTTTGCAAGTGGGTTTTACAGAATTGCAGTAAAAAGCTGTTTCCTCTGACATCCAAGAAGTTTCCTGCAGGAGCAAGCCAGGCGCAGCCACAACGCCATGCGGAGAGTCGCAGGCTTCATCTCCAGGCATGGCTGCTTCGGGCAGGGGGCGAGGGGAGGTGGGCACACAGTCTCGCAGTGCTCCCCCCCAGCCTGAGCCCATCCCCCCCCCCGAAAAGCTGGGGGAACAGCCCATTTCCAGGCCCCCGCCACCGACCAACGCTGCTCTTTGTGAGCTGCACAGATGCAGCGGGAAGGAGAATATTGGGCAAATCCTGACAGACTTTATGCTAATTCACCAAAGAGCATTTTAGACCATACATGGACACTTAATCGAGTGGGAGAGACAGCAGCAAACACGACATTTAATTATGGGAAAGAAAAACGAAGTCTTTTACCCTGCATTTGGCATTCTCCCAACACACAGAGTTAATTGTTAGGAGGGTGTATTAGAAGGCAATGAAGGAGAAGATTGAAAACCCTGATTATGCCAAGGTCCTGAAAATGCTGAATTTATTGAATTTCACATGAGAAAACACAGGCTGTGCCATGCTGAGGGCTGTGCCAGTAGCCAGCTAAGAGCTCAAGGGGTCTGTATGTGCATGTTACAGGGGGACAAAGCACCCCAGCTGCTTTATGAGCCCCTGCCAACTGCTGGCCAAGCCCCACCGCATCCCTAAAATGGGGCAGGTCAATAGACTGGGGTAGATGCCCCTGAAGCATGGGCAGACCTTGGTGTACGTGATGCACAGGTGGGCAGACCTCAGTGCAGATGTTGTACAAGGCCAGCACATCCTTCAGGAGCTCAATTTTCCTTTGGAAAAGGATCTAACCAGGTAATAAAGCTGGAAAGGACATTTCAGCTGTGACCTCTGTGGAATACATTCAGCTGCATTTGCCTAAATCTGGCAAGAGTGTGCAGCAACAGCAAGCCCGAACTGCTTCGGGAAGCACTGGCACAGATGCCCATGAGAGAACAGGAGCCGCGGGGCTGGACCATGCGAAGGCCTGTCGGTCGTGGGTGCACCCGGAGGAGGGGGTACTACAAGAACAGAGAATCAACAAAAATACTTCCCCCAAAAACCCCCACTGCCTCCAACAGTTTGATTCTTAGGCAATTCAAAAGGCTGCGGTGCAGCCTTAGCATCCCTCAGCATGTTTTCCCATTAATTTTCTCAGTTTTCCCTTGAACCACATAAACTTTTAGCCCCTTTTTTGTTCATGCGTGGTCATGGGTGAGGGGCAAAACTATGGCTGGAGCTGACCTGTGGATTTAATCATTATACCATGATCCTTGGCCTAACACATCTCCCAGGGAAATTCCCAGCTGGGTCCCACAAAGAAGAAAAGTGCCAATAATTGCTGATTCCTTCATGCCATTAACAACTCCATCTGTGTTTGCTGAAGTCGGTAGAACTGACTCTGGATTTTAGCGGAGCAAGCTGCTTTTTTTCTGCCCTCCCCCCCTTTTTTTTAACATGAAAATCCACACCGATAAATGAGATCCAGCTCGTTTTATACCTGCAGTAGCTTTAGATGTACTGCAGGGGGTAACCTTTGGCTGCTGATCCCCTCGCTGCTGTTGGCAAGGCAGGTTGGAACAAGCACCACAGGTCAGCTTCGGCCCGGAGGAAAGGCCGGTGGCAGGAGCCCTAGTGATTTGTGCCGTGGTCCCAATTTAATGACAACAAACTCCTGGTTTTCCTAATTTTAAGCAGCTTAAGAAAAAAAAGCCATAAAAATAAAAATATTTTTTTAAAAAAAGACAGAAAGAATCTGACATTTGGGGTAAGGTAGCTAAAATTATTATTTTGCTTCTCTCAGATCGCATGATTTTTGTGCCTGACCGATGTCACTGGAGATACCCAAATTGAACACCTGAATCCACCTCACAGACACAGAGCCAGGCCATTGCTGCAGAGGGGGAAATCCCGCAGAAAATGTTATTTTCTAGCTCCTAGCGAAGTACGGTAAACTGGAGGGAACCTAAAGGGCTTATGTAACAGAGCCACACACTCTTCACACCGGCAGTCAAGTAGGTGTCCCAGTTCAGAAACCACTTTTCACACACTGAGCTTTGAAGTGAACCCCAGCAGCTTCAGTGGGAGTTACGCTAAATGCTGAGCCAGGTCTCAAGCTGCTGCTCTGGGCAGCCATCACAGGCCACGTGTCCCTAGGGTCGGCTGGAGGATGCTGCGCACACCTCCCACGATGAGGAGCTAAGGCAGGACAGCATGACACCGAGCATCTATTAATTGACAGAGAGTGAAACTCCGCTGAGCTGAGGAAAAAAAATATCAACAGTGAGTCCATTCCCAGCAGCCAACCATGCTTTGGTTTTGGCTTAGGTTTATCAAGAGTCTGACCGAGCTAGCACTCAGCAGCAAGCACTAGCCAGGCCGTGCTGACAGGGCTGGCGGTGGGCAGGAGCTCTGCTGCCCGTCCCAGGTTCCCGTGCCAGCCCGGGACCTGTGGGCAGAGCAGGACTGATGGCCGTGGGACCTGCCGAAAGGTGAGAGCCAGGGCTCTGGCTCAGCCCCGCAGCTCTCAGCTCTGCCTGCCTCAGGCTTGCAGCCTCCACTGCTCGTGAGGCAGCATATAGGTCAATAATTAAGTTGGGCTCTTTTTTGAGTCAAGAACAAATCTCTTAACTGAAATGGACAGTATGCTGTTAAAAATTTGATTTAAACATTTCCCACTGTTTTTTTAATCCTTGGCGCTCTCTGGGATTTTTTCGGTGAAGCAATTTTCCTCTTTAAGCCCTACAAACATTTTCTTCCGAGGAGCTATTCGAGGAAGGGGCTGGCTGATCGTTTGCAAGAGTGCTGTTCCCCGGGGCCGTTTTGCAGCACTGCTCGGTAATGCTCCAGGAGACCTGGCAATAACTCACCCCCAAGCTGTGCGTGCCCTCAGTCACATCGGATTTTCAAGAAACATGTCAGCATGCAACCGCGTGCCAGGCACCCGATGCCCTGCCCAGGTTAGCAGGAGGAATGCATGAGCCCACACCTAAGGGCAGGTATCACAGGTAGAAATGAAGGTTAGAAAATTGCCGAAGCCAGAGAGCAGTTAAATACGGGTGAGCAGATTCCTCCTTTGCAAGGATTGATTTGAATTGTTTGCCTTTAGTTTGCAGCAACAGCCATGCCTCAGATCCCCATTGCCCTACCAATGCAAGTGTCGTCAGAGAAACCCAGGGACACCTCTGGATGTAAGGAAGAAGGAAAGGTCTCAAGACAGCATGGGCTCATCAGCGGAAAAGCAGTGAGACAAACCCAGGCCTCACTGCAAAAGAAAGGGGAAGAATAAATTAAAAAATAAATAAAAATATGAAAAGATAAAAATAAAAGATTTTTTTTTAATTGTAAAAAAAAAAAATTAAAAAACTCAGAACAAAGCCAACTCGTCTACAACACTTTTAAAGTGGAAGTCACACTGAAGATTGAAAGACCAGCCCACACAAGAAGCACGTTTTCCTGTTCCCGGTAGAACAAGCAGAGCGTGGTTTCAACTCGTCAGTGGCTGAGCTGTTGCACAATAAAACTCACTGATGAATGAGCTACTTTAAAAGCAACGGAGCTTTGTCTTCTTGGTGGCTCAGCTTCTCCAGTGTCTCTGAAATGTTTGTTTATAAGTGGGAAATGACTAACAGGCCTTTGCAGAAACGAAGGCAGCTGAGGCTCCAGCTTTGGGAAGTTACCCATGGCATCAGGCAGACCGAGCTGGGGAAGGTCCATGAGAGCACGGGCTGGAAGGCAGCAGAGCAGAGTGGATGCCGCTCCATCCTCACCACTGCAGGTGACACGAGTTCAGCTCCTGGCACCTGGTTCAGCCCACCGGAGCCCTGAGAGCAAGCTTGAATGTCGCACCTTGCTGCTCTGAACTTGCCTCTTGTCTCCCCACACCACCATCCTTACACTCCTTCTAAAAAAAAAATCCAGTCCTCAGACACACTTAGTCTTTGAGAGCACAAACCAAGCATCAGAGAACCAGTCTCATCTTCCCTAGGTAACAAAAAGCTGGAAGCAGCAGCACCAAGAAGGCTTGCCTTGCCTTTACATCTCCCTAGGCTGTCAACTGTGAAACCTAACGATGGTTCTAAAACAGCAGCCATCCCCGGTTTGCTTCCAGGGACCACTGCAGCGGGCTACCAGCTGCAGCGGGCTTGTGCCACCATCCCATGTGCCTTCCACAAAGCCCTAGCCCTTCGGAGGGACCATCCAGCTTACCCAAATGCTTGCCATGACATAGTTACTGCAGAATGCCAGAGGCTGAAAACCTGGAAGCTCATCTCTGATGTCGGACAAACTACAACCCACACAGCACAACCTTGTCTTACTCACCAAGAACAGCCCAGACACTGGGAACAACAAACCAGCACCCTCAGGGAGCCCACAGATGCCAGCAGCAACTTAAGAAAAGCTGTTTTTATTGTATACAAGCAAGCAAAGACCTTGAACTCTTATCAGGCACTTATCACCAGGACAACAGAGAAAGGTGCCTGAACCCTTGCCAAAATGTTTTTCTTTCTGCTTCACAGAACACAAGAATTGCAAGAGCAGCCTGTCTCCAGGAGTACTTGTGCCTCAGAGACAGCAGCAAGGTTTCCAGGGTAAACTGATATGAAATTTCATGCTTCTTGTGGTCTAAACCCAGTCACAGGTATAAGGGATCTCAAGTGCTGACACCATTTTAAAAAAAAACCCGACCTGACAGCATTACTTCTCCCAAGCACAGCCATTACTCCAAGATCTACATCCCTTTACCGCACTACACTGATATATTAGCCCAGACCCACTTTCCTCAGTAGTTCAAGCTGAAACACCTGGCTGCAAGCTGGCACACAGGCACTTCTTATTCTGTCATCCGTGGTTTGGGGGCAGAAGAGTGGGGCTAAAGGCTGGCAGCAACAAAGTAGAAATGTGAAGAAGGGAGCCTGAGTGTTTTGTCTGTCTCCTGCAACACTTCTCAGCGTGAGCTATAAAGCTCTGGAAAGTTCATTATTCACATTTCCAGCCCCTGGAGCTGTAACTCACCATGCATAGACCATTCCTCCTGCTTGTGTTACCTGCCTTCCTACTGGATTTAGTAAAAATTCCCATTTTATTGAAGTGCAATTCCCACCTGCATTGCCGGGCACTCCAGGGGATGCTGCCGTACCCAGCTCCAGGTGAGCTGCCAAACGGCTGCGCTCCCAAGAGCCCATCAAACCACCCTCGACTGCGATGGACCACGTTGGTGTGTGCGGGGTAGGCAGACAGGCTGCGTGGCCGGCATGGGCACCGGCCCAGCCCCAGCAGCACTTGGAAAACATCTGAAGGAGCCCCAGACCTTGTGCAAGTGTGCTTCACACCTTTCTGCAATGAAAAAAACGCGTGTGCTCCAAACACGCTGTTCATGTGAATGGTAGCTGCTGCTCTAGCCCCACCAAGGGCAGCCCTGCTGCCAAGATGGAAGGTGACGGTGAGGCCGGTGAGCCCGTCCCGGTGCCGGTATCTGAGCAGGGCTACAGGAGAGGTCCAGGGAGCAGAGCCAAAGGGCAGCAGACTGCCAGGGCCTCTGCACAGCTCAGGGAGCAAGCCGACCTTTCTGCTGTGCTTAGCAGCTGGGCTCGGGTGTTTCTCAGCCTCACTATTTATATCAGCCTCACTATTTAGCCAAAATCGTCCACTGTCATGCATCTCATCTCCCTGTTACTTTACATGACCTTTTTAGCCCCTTTTAATTTCTGTTTTCTGGGCTGGAGGCATCACAAAATACTGGCAACACCTTGGAAACATCAGCCCTCACATTTCCCTAAATTGCATGTGCAGGAGCAGAGGGAAATCCTGGCAAGGGGAGCTGCACCCTAATCCCTCAGCCACTTAGTAAGCCATGAAAAGACATACTCATAGACAAATCTGATCAGGTAGTTACAATAATTTCAGTGCAAAAGCAGTGCTTCCAAATGGAGAATTGCATAAAATGATGCTAGTGCCAAATCTGGCAGGTAAAAAGCATTGCCACCCTGATTTTAGGTGCCTTTATATGCACAAAATTATCTTACTGCCTCTGCATAGGGGATAGCTACTGATTTAGAAAAAGCAAAAGCTAACTGAAAAACTCTACTGTGAACTTGCTATGGTCTAACCTCCTGATTGTACTTGGACTTGAAATTTTGTTAGAAAATAATTACAGAAAAACCAGAAATATTACAGAGGCCTCATCACCAGACCTGGGAGGTTTTCTTGGCAGCAGAGCAGCTTTAGGCAGCACTGGAAGACTTCTGACTATTTTTTTACAAAGCAAAAGGGTAAGACTGACTCTTTCTAAACACCGCTTTGCAGCAAAAAGGGTTTTGCCTGATAATCCAATCTTTTTCAGAAAAAAAAACAGGTTTCCTATTGGGATGTATATGACAGATGAACAGCTGCCTATTGAGGCTGCAGTTGCCGTTAGAGTTAACTGCTGTAACACAGCCGCTTCCCACTGAAGGAAGCTCATGACAGAGCTGCCCTCTTTCCTCATCCTTATTTGTTATTTCAACAGACCCAGCAGCAGCCAAGAGCAGAGAGAATGAACAAATGGGAATAAAAATAAGTCCTCAAAGACATGCAAAGCATTAGCCAATTTTTTTTTTTTTAAATCTTTCTGCTTGGCCTTATATCTATCGTGTTTTACGATTCAAATGGCAGAGGAATTTATTACAGCAAAACCAGATCAAATACAACCCTTGGGTAAGCATTATACTATATGTACGTCATTCTGAAGAAAAGTGAGGTGGCTGCTTTGCTTTGTCTTAGCTAGGAGGAGTTCATCCTGCAATGAGCAATGAGGTCCGAACAGTTCCTCTCTGAACAGCAGGGTGTGAACAGCCACACACACCACCAAAATGAAATAAATATACACTAATCACAGGGGAACTCAAATTGTTGAGGCCCGGTGGTTGAATAGGTCATTTCTGAGTTGCAGAGCCCTGCTCACATCCCAGCTATAAATGCCTTGAGGGGGAAAAAAGGGATGGTTAGGGTAACGCTCCCTGCGGCAACCTGAGCATCTCCACAGTGATGTTGCTGCAGCGGGAAGATGTTTCTCTGCCTTGCTCCAAAGAGGCTCTGTCCCCCCAGACCTCGCCTAGAGAAGGGGACTACACAGCCCTGAAAAGTACAGGCTGCTCCAGAAACCAGGAGCCTGTGAACATACGGCTCACATTATGTACCTACGCATCCCTCGGCTTTATGCAGAGCCATCTCGGCATCCCCAGGAGCATCCCTGGGAATTAGGGTGCTGCTGCACCAGCAGTCCTAGAGCCCTAAAGCCCAGAGAGCCACAGATTTCATTCAAGCCAATTATAGCACATTATAAATAGAGGATCCTGCTTGTTTTGGAACTGGCAAATAGCGAGCAGCAAGTTCTGCTTCTGCAAATAGCCCAGGGAGCTCATAAGGCCAGGCTCGTGTCAGCTGGCCTGAGAAGTGTTGGGGTTAAAATGACACCACTGGGGAGCAAGGAGGTGCCCCCCACCCTGGCCAGAAACTGGGGTGGACAAGCCTCGGTGCCGATCATTGGTGCAGTCAGGCTCTGTTTTAGCAAAGCCTTTATCCTACTTATCTGCAGGAAAATGGAGGTTTCGTCCTACACGTTCCTCCAGTCTTTTAAGTCCACAAGCTTTAATAATCACAGATACACTTTATAGACAAACAGATGCTTTTGTAATGATTTTAGGTACATTCACAATATACAATACAAAAAGCAGACAACTCATTGGTTCATTACCTATACTTAGGGAGCCAGAGGGCAACCAATTCACACTGAATTAAATCAGGCGCCTGCTCAGAGCAATTCCCAACAGGGAAGGCATCCCATTCTCTAATTGTAAAACACTGCATCATTTTTCTAACCTTTGCATATTATTGATTTTTTTTTCTTTCAGGTGTGGAGACAGAAATGCCAAGCGTGATGTCAGCAGGCAGCAGTACATGGCACAATTGCTCTTTCCAAAAGCGGAGCACTGAATGCCAACCAAAGCACCAGCTAGATATTGCAAGATAAGAGAAAAGCTACACTGTGCATATTTGGGGCACGGGAGGCAAGGGTTTGACCCCTCGAGCCCTTCAGGTTTGCTCTGCCAAGGCCAGGTTGCTATATCATTATGATAAGGGTAATCCTGTTAGGCAAACATGCCAAACAAATAGTCAGTCCCTATTGCAGACCTTGTCTAGGCAAATCTAACCCCGGGTTAAAAATGTGCTGAGTGTGCAGTCCTGTGGCACAGCATGCTAGGAGCTGAGCGAGGGATACGTGGGGTCTTCTGTGCCCCAGGACGCCGGTGCAGGCACTTTCTGAGGCTCAGGCTAATGCCCGGGAGTGTCTAAAAATTGCAACAGAGTAAGTTCCCTCTCTTTCCCCTTCACTTCTTGTGCAGAAGAGGACAGATGACTCTTATGTCAGGCTGTTTTGCTTCTATATTTATGTCCTCCCTTAGGCTCACAATGTTCAGCTCAGATGCAATCCAGTCTGGTCGTATTAATACATCTGGGAAAATATTTTTAACAACCAACATCAAGCTGAAGGCCAAAATCGTCCACAAGCTCCAGGAGCTCTCTGACCCCTCTTGTCCGCTTGCTTATGAAACAGAAAGGCTCCCCAAAAGGTACTTTTTTGTCTTTTAAGGGACAAGTACACTTTTTAGCTTCCCCTTGTAACACACTGGATCAAATTTAATCTCCGCTGCAGCTCTGGGAGTTTCCCTAGGTTTCCAAAAGGCTGAAGGAGGCTCATTTATTACAGGTGCCAAAATCAAGGCTTAGTGAGTGGTGGCCCACGAACCTAGCCAGGACACTGATGGTAGCCTGTGGTCATCCCTGAGGGCTTGTGAGATACCTACAGCTGAAGGACCTTATCACCTTGCTGCCCACCTCACTTCTGCCAGAACACTTTTCTGCACTCTCTGTCAAGGAACCAGGCTAAAAAATAAGATTCAAAGCCTAAAAATTGGGTTATTCCACCAGTAGACACTGGCAACCTCAACAGATCCGTGATACCAGTTGAGCCATTTATTCAGCCTCCACCAGCTGGCACTGATGTTCGGCGGCAGTCAACCCTCATGTTAGGCACTTCCTCCAGAGCTGGAGGAGGGATTTCCTTTCTAAAGTGAAGCGTTTCAGAGCTTCACTTGGGTCCCCAAGCATCATTTGGGATGCAGAGTTTTGGAAGGGTGTCACATTTGCTCAGCAGCAGCCAGGAAACAGAAGTAACAAGAGAAGGCTTGTTCATTTTACTGTTTCCAAAGCAGCTTTTCTTTCATGCTGTGGGTCAGGATGGAGCTGACCCTGTAACGCAGCAGAGAAAGCAAAGCAGCCAGGGTTATGGGCAGCTCAGGCTCCATGTAAAATCATGACTCATATGAAGTCAGGCAAGTAGAGAGTGACTGTAGTACAAAAGAAGACTGAGGAGGAAGAATAGGTGTGTGCTGAGCGAGACAGTGCGGGGGTGAGCGGTGAGAAGAGGGTTCAAGGCCACAGCTCCTCCCCTGGATGGAGTGATGTCTTCTGATGGTTTCAGCAAGGGAGCCAGGAGCAATGCCCCAACCCAGGTCATCTGGGTCGTGCTGACTCTCTGTGGCATCTTCAGCGGTCTTGCTTCTCAAATGAAAATATTTTCCCACTTCCCAGGAGAACTTCTGCGCCTTTTTCTCAAAGCGATTTGAGATTCTGAAATTAAAGGACAGAGTGATTTGTAACAGCTGCTTGCCAATATGCCCCCCTGAAAAATGGAGGTGGGCAAAACAGGCACACAAAAGGCATGTACGCAATGACGTTACAGACTCAGAGGTGGGTGTAGGAGGGGGGGGTGCTTTCCTCTCCGCATCTGATATGCAACAGACATCCATGGTGAGTTGCCCTCACCACCAGGCAGGGAGGAGACATGCCCTCCTCCTCCTCGGGGAGGGAAAAGACAGTCCCCGGGCAGCCTTCCTTCCTCGGCTGCCCTCCCATTCCTGGCCCTGCAGGCAGCCAAGGGCCCTGCTGCCTGCTTCTCAGCTGGGTAGTCCAGAGATAATAGAAATAAAGGGTGAGCTCCTCAGGTGGGGAACCAGCACCAGCAGGGGAAAAGAAACAGAAAGGTTTCTGGAGAAAATGTTTATCTAGGGCTTCCACGAGGTGTCAGCAACAGCTACTATTCCTCACAGCTAAACAGAGGTGCCTGGGGCTGCCATCCGCCTCTTCGCCTGGCATGTCCTCACCAAAGAAGAACAAGTCCTGTCTAGTGACTGCCAGCAGCTCTGCCTTCTTGTCCCCCCGCAGGCCAGCACCGCATGACCCGCCTCTGTCCCCTGTCTAACACCACAGAGCAGAGGGGTCCCCACACAGAGCCAGGACCCCAAGGACCAAACCAATATACTTGCATATTACCCCTGACCTAAAGAGCTCACCGGCTGAAACAAGATGGTCGAAGCGGCGTTACAGAGCCCGTTCTGCAGATGGGATGCTGGTGGCACAGCGAGATTAAACTGGAGGTCAATGATGTACCCACGGTGGGAGGGCGACATGCAGCATGTCTATTCCAGCCCAGTGCCCCTACTGCAAACCCCTGACCCTCCTCACTCATTACTTCTGTCTGGAGATGTTTAATATTAGCTAAATAGGACATTAGGCACTTCTATCTGACTTGTTGATGAGGACCCCAGAGCCAGAGGCTTAAAGCAAAGCAGCAGCTCTGCTGCTCCAGCCCACCACGGGTCTGGGGCTGTTGTCCGAACTCTGTTGATCTTTGGTCCTGAGCCTGCTTTCGAGAGAGGAGACTGGTAAATGTTCAGACTCAAACCCGCACCCAAAATCCTTGCAAGGACTGGAGCAAACCCCCTATCTTTCAGCCCTTTTCAAAAATGAGGGATGCACTCTTTGCCCATCTTTCACGCTCAAAATCAGTGCTAAACATTAACAATGTTCAGTGTGCTCACTGATACTGCCTATTTTCATATTGCTTTTAATTACACCCAAGATCATGTCCATTAAGTCAATATGATCCTTCCCTCAATTTAATGAAGACCTCAGGAAACAAATTATGCCTGCCACAAGAAATGGCAGGGCTTTTCCCTTCGTCCCATTACATGGCTGGGTTTTTGTAGCATTAAGCAGGTTTTAGTTCGTCACTGGCTGGAGAAACCAAAGGATCAGTGTCCTGGAGGAGGGTGAAGAAAAAAAATAGCTCTGAGAGGACACGTCACAGTACTCGGACATGGTCGCACCGATGGAGTAATCTTTGTCATGTGCCAAGGAACCTGTGATAAGCCCTCTCATAGTCGGATCAGTAATAAGATCAGTTACTTAATTCAAAGTGATTAAAACCAGTCTGGACTGCAAACAAACAAGTCATGTCTGTGGGTCTGCATGTAAAATATGTATCACAAAATTAAAACCTTCCTGAGCTGTTGTGTTTTGTCACTAATGCTGGGCATGCTATAAACAATTTTGGGAGCAAATGTAACACTTTTTCTCCAATGCAATCCACAAACAGGCTGCCTTTCCTGCAGGCAGGCTCCTGCTTCGAATGTATGTGATAGATACGTTTTGCAGACAGGGGCCAGCCTCTGGGTTACCCACCGGCTGTGAGGCCGCGAGGACTTAGCACACTCTCGCCTATTTTTAAGCCAGTGCTGGGGCCCAAAGCACCCTATGGTTATAGCTGGTCCCCCACCTCCATAGGAGAGCTTGGCCTGAGAAAAACAGTCCCGCTTCCACGCCAAAGACATGAATTTCCTACGCAAAATCCAATTTGGCTTTGCGACTACGCTAATCGCCTGCCTTTGGGCTCCGACACCACTTGCCTTACCCAGGCATGCGTGGAAGATGAGTAGAAAGGGCTGGGCAACCTGGCTCATCACCATGGGCTGGACATCCAAATTGATGGCAATGTCCTGGCAATGGCATGGAAAGCATTTGGGATTCATGGTTGGGCAGGGCCGTCTCCCACAGCAGGTGGCACGCAGAGATGCGGCAGGTACTGCTGCCATCAGCGACGGGCACCGAGACATGGGCGGGTGAGACTGCGCCAGACACAAAGGAAGGGCTGTAGAATTAGCTATTTTTAAACCATTTCTTTTGATCCTGCACTTTGGTACAAATTATCCCATGCCTGCAGTAATAGGATGCAACTGACAGGCGAGTGCCCTAGCGATAGCAGGGAGTGGTGGAAGTGGCTGCCTTTAATGAGTTTTCATCTGGAACCGGACACGAGCAATGAAAGAGGATTTTCCGTGCCGCGGCTGACATCTGAGACGCCAGGAACTGTGGTGGATCCGCGGGGATCCTCAGATGACGAATCACACTGGCAAATGCTGGGCGTAATCCTCTCCGGCAATGCAGCTCAGCGCATGTTACCCTGATTTCTCTTCCCTCAGATGTGGTCACCAAGAGTTTCTGAGTGTGACAGTGGCGTGCAGTGTCCTGCCCGGCTCACCCACCTGCCCACATACCCTCGCACAGACCTCCAGGTTTTAGTGTGAGCATCGTCTGGCAGGGAAGAAGTTACGAAGCGAACCGAGCACAGTTTAAGCATTGTTTCCCTGGTTGAATGGCGGTTCAGAAGAGGCATGACAAAGGCAGCGGTTGTTCCTCACGAGCTTCGTTCTCATCGGGGTCAAGGGGAGGGCTGGCAGCGTGCTGCGGGCTCCCTCCCTGCCGCCTGAGCAGCTTCACAGGGAGGGCTGCAAGGAAGCGGGGCATTTCAGCAGACACCTGGCGAGCCCCCCGGTATGCACGCAGGCACGTCGTGCTGGGACATGTGGAAAGCATCGCCTGTTCCAGCAGCGGTCAGCAGAAGCTGTGCTCCCGCACCAGTGAGGAGAAGGCTGGGGAACCCCGAGGACAGAAAGCAGAGCTGTTGGCCATGAACCTGACAGTGACCGGCATCGCCCACCTGCGGAGAATCTGATCACGCTTTCCTGATTGATAGAGCGATGGCTGCAAGCGGGGGAGACGCTGGGGTCAAACACTCAGTGTGAAAGAGGGAAATGCTCTGAACCCGCCTGGGGGGGCAGACAGGGATGGAGCAGATCCCAGGATTTGCTGTCAGTAAGGAGGCCTTATGAGAGGAGGTCTCAGTAAGGACAGCACTTGCTTTACCAGTGCATGACTGTTACCTGTACAGGCGCATTTTAGGGCCAAGGGACGGCAGGCATCCCAGGGGGGAGTCCCTGGTGCAGGGCTGCCCGCAGTGCTGGGCTCACCCCACGCCACGACCGTCTCCTTGCTCCTCTGTAGTCAAAACTTGTTGGGTGACTGTCAGCAGGAAGGGCTGCAGGCAAATGTCACTATCCCGAAGACGAGCGAGAGCCACGAGTGTCGCAGCAAGCACGTGTGTGCACACACGTGGGAGCCCGCAGCTGACGCCGGCTGAAGGCCAGTGCCAGCCTCCGGCCAGAGCCGCCGGCGGCCGTGGGCAGGGGGTGAGGCGAGAACTGGCGTGGGCCCAGCTGGGCCCTGCCAGGGCAGGCAGGGAGGTGTGACACCCCCCGCCCGGGCCCCCGTGTGCTCGGGGCACTGCGCCTCTGCTNNNCTGCCCCCAGGAGCCCGGCTGTCCCAAAGCCCCTGCACACAGGTCTCCCTGTGGCCCAGCCGCCATGCCCCCATGTGTCCAGGTCCCTGGGTGCCCCGGACCCCATAGACTCAGGACCCCGTGCCCCCGGGACGCCGTGCTGTCTGCACCCCGTACCCCCAGGACCCCGTATCCCCAGGGAGCCCATGTGCCCCTAGACCCCACGCGCCCCGGACTCCATACCCCCAGGACCCCGTGGCCCTGGGTCCCTGGAGCCGCTGGATCCCACGCTCCCAGGACC
>VYZV01045738.1:59915-72388 GCA_013401275.1 Pandion haliaetus
GCCTCCGTGCGCCGAAGTGGGAGGCAGCCCCCGGCGGAGCCCGGCCGCCCGCCATGCCCTGGAGCGTCCGGTGGGTCGGCGGCCGCGGGGCCCAGTCCCAGAAGCAGTGCAAGAAATCCTCCTTCGCCTTCTACCAGGCGGTGAGGGACCTGCTGCCCGTCTGGTTCCTGGAGGACATGAGGACCATGGAGGTCTTCCACTGGGAGGACGGGGGCAAGGTGAGCGTGTACTCACCCTCAGAGGCCCTGCTCTACGCGCTGGTCCACGACCACCAGCCCTACGCCCGGCACCTGCTGACTAAGTTCCCCCAGAGCGCCCTGGCCGTGCCCAGCCAAAGCTTCAGCTGCTGCCAGTCCTCGGCCCCACACCTGGCCATGGCTGTCCGCTACAACCGGGTCCGCATCCTCTTCCGAATCCTCAAGACCCTCCAAGGCTTCCCGCCGAGCGACAGAGCTGGCCACCTGGACCGCCGGGGCTGCAGCCGCGTGGAGGGCGGCAAGACGGCCTTGCACGTGGCCTGCGAACTGGTGCGACCCGAGTGCTTGCTCCTGCTGCTTGGGCACGGCGCGTCGCCCTGCTTGCAGGACAGTGCTGGGAATACCCCCCTCGACACCTTGCTGCAGCAGATTTCCCACATGCCGGCAGCTAACGTGCGTGCCAAGCTCCTCTGCCTCGACTGCCTCTTCTTCTTCGTGCCTCAGGACCTCCAGTTTGCAATGAAACAGCAATTGTTGGACAACCGGCAGCGCTGGCAGGACCTCCTGGGGGAGAACAGGTTCCAGTGCCTGGTGGGCTCAGCTCCCCCGTCGCTGTTTGTCAGAGCCATGCGTGTCTTGATCAGGACCATTTCACCTGAGCATTTCCCAGAGGCTCTGGATGATCTGCCTCTGCCTCATTTTCTAAAGCCTTTGGACCTGAAACTGGAGAGCTAGAGGGGTGGTATGAGAGCTTCCTGCTCACCTGACAGAAATAGACTGTTATGCTAAAAATGTATCAGTATATGAAGCTGCTAATGCAGCGGCCAAGCATCTATTTTAATTGGAACTGTATTTTTTAAAAGAATTGTATCTGGCACTTTACAATATATTTTATTTAAAGATCCTTGTGGTGAGGTGAGGTCCGCACTGCATTTTATAAAAACATTCTATGGCATGTACAAATGAGGGTATGTGGGAAAATACTTGTAAATACATCTGAATAAACCAATGGCAGATGTGATCAAAATATAAATCGAGCAACTGAAAAGCCTGAAGTGGCATGTGCCTTGGAAAAGTGTGTGTGGGATGGGGGTGTATCTTTTCATTAGGATTTCCCTGTTACATAAGCCTCGTGGTCCTGGAACAGGATGACTCCTTTTTTACAGCTCTCCTGATACATCTTGGCAGGGATGTGGGTTTTTTTTAAAGGCACAGATGAAAACTTCCTCATCTCGTACACAAGGGCAAAGCCAGATACTATTAAAACTTCCCTAAACAAAGCTGGCAGGGATGTGCAGCTGAACAAAATTGCAAGGAAACCAACTGTTATTTATGCACAAGTTCCCTCTGTTCTCCTTGGAGAGCTAAGGTGCTTGTTGTCAGGCAGAGGAGAGCAGGAGTATACACACTGCTCTGACGAAAAATGTTTCTGCCTTGGCAGGAGGCAGGAATGGACCCTGCAGCCCCTCTGTGTGATTGCTGCAGCCTGAGGTGTGAGGAGGGTAGCACAGAGCAGGAGGGCCAGCCTCCTTGTACCTGCCCTCTGCTATGCCCAGAGGGATTTGTGTAGGTGTGGTGATGGCTTAGGTTCAGTCTTAGTGTCCACTTCAGGTACCAGAGGAGTAGCTTAGATACCCAGCCTTCCCCTACCTGTCCCTTCTGAGATGCTCCAAGGTACATAAAACATCTTCACAGCTGCTCCCAATCAAAAAGCCCTTTAGGGGTAACGTCCTGCCTCCAACACTTGCGTTTAGACACATCAAAGTCCTGAGCAAAGGGTACAGCTTCAGTTCTTTGCTCTGCAACCTTTACTCTAGAGCATTCTGGGCAGTCATGCTGCTTACTTCCCTGTAAAACTGGCACTGCCCCTGCCGGCTCTGCAGGGAGCAATCTTCACTGCAATGATAGAAATCTCCTAGGCCACAGCACTGTAGCTTTGCCTCTGTTCTTGGAAGTCACCAGTGAAACTGTAAGGTTTTGTTTCAGTGCTTAAATTTGTAGCCAGGGAGTTGTTTGCCACTTGAACTATTTCAGCACTGTTGTTCCCTTTGGGGTCATCAAGAAACTGATGCACTCAGAGAGAAGAGGCTGTGTTCACAGCACAAATTTCTTTATTCATGAATTAATTTTGGTTAGGAAAAAAAAAGAAGAAAACCACAGAATGAGGCACTATAAGCTGTTCATGCTTCAGCAGAACAGAGTGGTATTTCATCTAAAATAATCTCCATACTGCACACACAATAAAAGATAAGCCATACATCTGAAATTTGAGATGCAACAGAAAGAAGATTGCTATTCTTAGACTGATGGCAGGGAAACATTTCCTAGAAGAGCAAGTGTTCCTTTTTCCCAAGAAACCAAGCTGATACATGCTCAAACTAATTACCATGGGAAATTTAGGTCCCTTGCTGGAAAGCATAGAACAAGTCTTAACGGTTCTCTTCAGCTACATTGTTGATAATAGAGAAATCCAAAGAACTAATCGCTCGCTTAGCCACTTAAAAAAAAAAATCTAAAAAATCTGTTTTGCTAAATTCTTTATTTGGGTACATATTCCCCATTGCTTCTGTAATAATGGTGTGGAAGCATCTTCCAAAACAGATGAGAAGTAAAGCAGTCAGGTCTAACTTGCACATGGGAAAGTGTCTGGAGGTAGGGGAAGAGACACAGCTGGGGGTGGGAGGAAAGGTTTATCAGCCTTGCTGACAAAGACATAATGAGATTCAGCAGTGGGGAGTTGGTCAGTTGAACTGAGAGCTGGAAGATGCTCCAGCTCCCAAGCTGTGAGGGTAATTACACATTGGAACAGCATGACAGGCTGGGCAGGACATCCTACACCTTAAAATGAGCCCATTAACAAAATAAGAATTCAAGGCCAAAGCTGCCCCTGTGATTCCCTACAGCCCTCCCACCAGCTCGCGGGTAATTCACTTTAACAAACAGAAAGGGTCCCCTCAATATGTTGTGATGCATCCAAAGTCAGCTAACTGCTGTGCCCCTCCTGTTATTCTAGGACAGAAGTCAAGCCTATTGCTGAGCCCATGCTGGGATCACTCTGCTGAAGGTCACTGACAGACCTCACTACACGTGGCTTGTTGATGTGTCTGGGATGCTTAATCTGGAGAGGCTGAGTGTAACTGTGGACAAACTACACCGGTGACTACACAGATCACTCACCCAACTGGGTCCAGGCTTGTTTTTCAAACAGAGTCACAGCATGGAAAAAGGCTGGGGCTTCTCAGCTTTGGAAACAGAAGTCCTTTGTTTACAGACCAAGCAACAGTGGCATCAGCTTTCCTCAGACTGACTTGCCAGCATCTCTTTGTCCTCTACCACCTCTGGAGCACAGTGGAGTGCAGGCTCCACAGCCCGTTCAGTTCTCTGTCTCTTGGCAAAGGCTGCCAGCAAAAATGCCAATTAGTGCCAGTTGCAACACCATTGACAAGCCTAATAAAGCAAACATGGACAGTCATGATGTCTCTGCAGGAGAGGACTGACGGTGCTGGAGTCAGGGAGCTGGCCACAAAGCTGTGGGAAAGAAGATTCACCAAGTCCTAACGCCACAAGAGCACAGGGGTAAGGATATATACTTAAAAGCTTCTGTCATACCTGCACAGGTTAATCTAGTCACACAAGGCAAATTACTCATCTGTAGGAAATGCTTTCAAAAGCATAAAGGCAGTATATACAGCCAGCATTCCTGAAAAGCTTAGTTACAGCCAGTTCCTCTAAAAAATTACTTTCTATCATGGAATAGTGATGAAATATAGTAAATATTTCCTATGTGTTGCTCAAGCACTTTCAAAAAAAAATATTCATATACCACCCACCTTTTAGTACAAAGTGGTTTTATCTGCTGTGACAGGTAAAAAAGGCCTGAAACACTTTCATTCAGAAAGCAAGGGGAGAGAGGAAGTACTGGGTTACTTTTACTTTTGACTCTTTGCAATTGACTCCTCTCTGCAGCTCTCTTGTTTCAGGAGTTACAAAGTTTAGCCTGTCTAGAGGCTGCTGAAGGAGCTGAAGTCTATTGTAATTTTGAGTAACTTGTTTAAAAGATGGATTTGGGATCTTTAACAGTCATCTTTTACCCAAAATATTAAGTAGTTAAAGAATTTAAATTGACATGAACACAAAAGTAGGTGGTTTATAAATAGTCTAAAAAATCCCTTCCTGTAACATTTGTCTCAGTCTTGCTCTCTGACTTACTGTCCTGCCATAAAAGCTACATCCTTATTCTTGCCATGGTCACAGCCTGGTATGAGCATTGCCAGAGGTGAGCACCTTAAATTTGGCAGAGGATGCAGATATTAAGCACACCTGAAAATTACTCGCTTCATGAATATACATAGATATAGAATATCAAGCCTAACATCAGCTTAATGCTCAGCACCACACAAAAGAGTATCTGCTGCAAATAGGTAAAGGTTTCATACAGTCTCAGCGGCAGAGAAACAGGGGTGTTCCTGAACAGGCTCCTCTGTGTGGACAAACAAGTCTTGCAAACTAAGGCAGGCATTAAGTAAAGGAGAAAAGAAAGCAGGAACCCACTGAGAGCAAGACCTACCGGGAGAGGAGGCCTTGGCTATGGGCAGGGCTGCAATCACAGGCTGGTTTGAAAATTAAGCTGAAAATAGCAAGGACAGAGATCCAGCACAGAGGCATGGAAAGACAGAAACTAGAAATGGGCCAGGGTGCCAGGTTTGTTTCCTAATCCCTATTTGTCTTATGTCTGGTGTTCAAGTTGTATGGGCTTTTGCCTTGCAATATAACCAATCTATAGACATCAGCAGATCATTGTGCATTGCATCACCCCATCTTCAGATCAATGCTCCCAACTAGGCAAACAAGGCACCCATGCCATGTGCTTAATATTTAAACAGCACTGTAAATCCTTGCAAACCAACTTTCATAACACCTCTGTTAATAACAGCATTTCCATCACTGGTTGGTGTCAGCAGCTGTCTGAGGTTAGATCACCATTAATTCCTCGCCTGGCTTCAGTGGTCTCTACCTACAATGTGTGAAAAAGAAATTCTGCCTATTACTTGCTCAGAACACATCAAACTGTCCTCTATTATCATGCACAAGAATCACATCTATAGTGTTGCAAGGCTGCTGCTTGCACTGATTTACTCCTGCTCTTCCCACCAAACAGGCACACATGCATGTGTAGCACAAGAACAGAAGGAGCAGAGCTCTCTTGCAAAACATAACTCAGCAGTCATAGCAGAAAACAGAAATACAGTTTGCAAAAACATCAGAGATCCCTCACTGCAGCTGAAAGAAATGGATCCAAGTTCAGCTGGGATAAAAAGGTTCCACCCACTTGCCCTGATGATCTCTGAAAAGGCCGTTATCTCTTTGCCCAGTGGTTTAGTTGGTAATTGGAAAGACCACATAAATCAACAAAGTAAATCTTCAGAAGCCTCAAATGATGAGAAACTCATCACATTTAGGAATTATTGCTAAAATCAGAAGAGTCTAGCCATCTAGTCTAAATTGTGTGTCGCACAGGCCAGCAATTCCCATGCTGGGCGTATCACATCTGATTGATTTGCAGCATCTGCTTTAAGTACAGCCTTATTTTATAGATTTTTTTAAGCAGTGGAGCATCCAAGGCTCTCTGATAAACTTGTGGCTGAGCCAAGCAAAAGGTCCCACCCACATCACCTCAATCTGTCATCTGTCCCTAAACCACAAAACATCCCCTGCCATCAACCCTGCCTCTTTCTTCTGTAGGAAAAATTAATCACTTCCTAATGCAAATATGAGAATTAACCAGAATGGATCTGAGTCAGCAAGGAGGAAGGCAGAGACCCACTTCAGAGAAGCAGGGAAGGCAGAAAGGGACTTTGATCTGTCTCAAGCTTAGGCTTCGGCTCTGTGAGCAAGGTTTCAGCAAGAGTCTGAGCCAGTAAGTCAGGACCCTGGTTGAGCTCCAGTCACACCAGCCATTGTAGGGTTATGTTCCCCATACTACAAATCTAATGGGAAACAGTGCAAATCAACCTTTCTCCTTCAGGAAAGCATATTAGGCCCGAAAAGTTCAGTTCCCCAATTCAGGCCTGATGCAACTCATCTCAAGCCATGGCAAAACACCTGCATGCCTGGGATATGAGAGGAGACCATGTGCCTGTCTCCCCTTCCCTGCACTCCCCACCTAAGGGAAACACAAGGGCAGGAAGCTCCACAGATCTCAACAGGGAGATGAGCAAGGCATCGGGGCAAGCCATGCCCACAGAGGAAGGAGGCCAAGGGGAGAGAGAGAAGCTTCCAGGCAGAAAGCACGTGGCTGCACGCCTCAGCCAGGACAGGGAGCAGCTTCCAGCTCCAAGGAGGGCAGCATCCTCCCTGCTGCTTGGCGCTCTGATTCTTGCACCATTCACCAACCAGTGCCACAGCTCCTCTCCCACGGCCTCATGGCTTTGACGGCAAATTGTCTGTCCTCCCACCTCACACACCAGTGATCAGGCAGTGTCCACAGACCCTGACTCTGTTTGGAAGACCGGGCAGCCCCATCTTCTCTCTCAGCCAGCAAACCTCCCCTGACCAAAACTGTCCCTCTGCTCCTTTGTTCCAGCCCCAGCGGTAATTACTGTTTTAATGTAAGGGTGTTTTTTTGGCATCATGCTCTTAATATTCAGGCTTTATTTTGTAATCATTAGGTTTCTTCTTTTTAATGGTGCAAGTATATTATAGTAAACACATTATACTACATCACATTCGTATTTTTAATGCGGTGTCATGTCCCTGACAATGTCTGAGGCACCATTTTAAAGCAAAGCCTAAAAGGGTAAGTAAATTCTAACTCACAGTAAGAGAGAGAATGAAGTCCCTTGAGGAGCTGAGTTTTTGAATGTCCTTTCCTCTAAAACCATCTGCTAGTGCTCTCCTGCTCTCTCCCACTCCTGCAGTAAGGAAAGCTATTGATGGTTAGTGACCTAAAGCAACAAGACAGAAGCATGCAGACTATCAAACTGATTTCAGTCCTTTGTGAATGACATGCACAGACAGGGCTATGGCCAAAGGCAGGCTGCACAAAAGTCTTGGAACTAGTAATGGAGGTGACCCGAGTGACTGCTTGTCCACTGCTTCAGCAAGGAGAGGGGCACATTGCTTCTTTCACTTTCAACACATTTGCAGGCTTGCCTAGCAGGAGGGATGCTGGGATGTTAGGGACCACAGAGCTTAGGAAAACTATGAAGAGCACTGTAGGGCCACGGCCATCTGAGAGAGCCATTGCAGAGCTCTCAGTGCTAGCAATGGGAAACACTCACATGCCAGCAAGAAGAGTGTGGCACTCCCTCAGGTTTGCCTCCTCCTTCAGATGCTCAAGGTTTGACTCAGCTTTGCAGCCACGTCATCTTCCCTGCCAGTAGCAGCACCAGGGCTGTGGTTCGACCGAGAACGCCCAGGCAGAAAAATACCTTCTGAGACAGCCCTGAGGTAAGAGCTGCTGGGAGGGCAGACCAGGTGAGTCACGCTGAGTCACTCGTTGGGTAGAATATTTTGAAGGATAAAACCAGATCACTTCCTTCAAAGTGAAATGTCAGCTGCACAGCTAAGGTAGTGTACCTATCACTCAGGTTGCCTTCACTATGGAGAACGTCGGCTGTGGTACTGGAGCTCTGTACAAGGTGCTGGCCAGAGATGGCCAGTTTACATCCACATCATCCTAACCTTTGTGACACGTCAGCAAGCTATCACCCCATCAGTCAGGGCCATGGTATTGAGCTCTAGGTAAAAGACTCAAGGTGTATCTCCTTATAACTCTTTCCTCCAGTCAGTCTGATCTCTTGGGAGGCTGTAGCTCCTCCTGAGGGTTGTCACCCCAGACTGGGTGTGCAGTGGGAGATATTCCACCCTCCACTCCCTCTCTCAGGAATAAACCATTCTCCCCCAGCACAGCCTGTCCTGAGACTCTTGTCTGCCACTGGCCCCTTCCAGCACTGCTTACACCCCTGCTCTTAGGGTGCAGGGGAAGCACACTACCAATATGATGATGGGTATGAAGAGCAAGGCCAGCATCCAAGCTATCCTTCACTGTTGAAGAGACTCAGTAAGTCCTGGCCCCCCAGTGAGATCAGGCCCCTGGGGAAGCAGAGAGTAGGAGGCAGCTGGGGGTTGGGGAGGACAGCATGACCAGGCACCACAACACTTGTCTCACGAATGCTGTGAGAACTTGAAGTCCTAATTCTTTGGTACCACATGGTATCAGCTACACTTATGTATGTACTTAGATATGCCTAGCAACGATATGCCTGTGGTACTGATGCATTGCCCACATGATGAACAGCCAACTCACATCACATCTCCTCCCCTTACCAGTTTAGAGAGATGTAAGGTAGTTAAATCCCAGCTTCTGAGCTTGAGCTTTTTCTCAAGTAAAATCAGCAAATATTCTTATCACCAGAGGTCTCTGGCTCAATATTGCCCTGTGGTGGCCACAGCAGTGGCCTTTCACTGCTCAAGTCTCATAGGCACTCACTCAACACAAGCCAGCTAGCAGCAAACCTTGTGCTGCAATAGCCCATGCTGCACCTGCAAACAGCATTTTTGCTTGTACAAACCAGGGAGTTACCAGGCACATGTTTCTCTCTACTGTGCAGCTAAGCCCGCTGGGGCCAAAAAGAGAACCACAATCCTCTATGCTCTGCTCAAACAGCAGGACTCTGATATGTTCCCATCCTCTTTCCACTTTTGCTGAACAATGGTAAGAGAAAAAAAAAGGGGGAGCGAATTGCCTTGCTGCCCCTGATGGTGAGGGAGTAACTTTCCAAGCTAGAGCCAGGCAGAAGAGGGGAGGAGTAACACAGAGCTTGGCTCTGCCCACCTCCAACTTAAAAGGAAAAGCTCTGCTTAGCAAATGCTGTGCCTTTCGGAGAGTGATAAGCAGCACCGAGCACTCACTTTGGGAGGTGACAAGTTCCAGCTGGTAGTCTGTGTCTGCATCTATTCACCTTTTCAGCATTTGCAGTTCATGCATGCAGAAGTGGCACTGTACTGTACCACACCAGGATACAGAGCTGGGAGGTTATTTGGAAGTCTTTTGTTCCAGAATCAAAAAAGCCTTTCCTGCCTCCTGCTTGGGATTTGATGCTTTAGAACTGGTTGCTCAGATACCAAACAAATCTTGTGTAGACTCCCTGTTAAAACAAAAGCACAGAAATGTATGCAACCAAATCCCTGCTTTGGACTGTGAGCTTACCAGACCCTATTCATTAATTAGGCTACACTGAAGCTTTACTCAGATCCAAACGTGACACTGATGCAGCTGACTCTGTAGAAGACACCCTTCCTGATGGGACACATACCGAACATCCTGTTTTAATGCAATGTTGACCACAAGTGGCCTTGATGACCTAGGCATTAAATATAGTGTGGCAGAAAGATATGTGTCCTACCTCTCTCTGTTAGCCAAACTGGCTTTTTTCTTCACAGACACCAGGTATCTGAGCCAATGACTTCTAGCTCAGCTGGGAAAAGGGCTGTATGCACTGTGATAGCAAGTCTTGAGCTCAGAGCCTACAGAGAACCTTTATTCTTCATGATACCAAACCATGAAACTCCCAACACAATGTTCACGGCATTTTTGCCTGCCTTTCTAGTTCCCCAGCCTCTGCAATGGGAAAACATAATTCTTTATTGGTTCATTGCTCACTTTCCTATTACTGTAGGATGTACTTGCCCTGTCCATCATGCTACTCTCAAGTCCATACCCTCATTGTAAACTCCAAGCTTGACACCCTGCTGAACTTCTGCTTAGCAAGGGTCACCCCACCCTGCTTACTACTCAGGTTTACTCCTTTCTGAGCAGCGTTTGGAAACTGCTCCCAAGCACAGCAGGTCTGTCAGCAGCAAACCTTCAACTCCTGTTTCTTGTTTGCCTGCCCTCCTGCTTCATCTGCCTATAGGTAAAGACAAGTTTACTGCTGATCATCCCTTCAGAAAGTGCTGCTGCCACAAGAAAACATGGAGAAATACCTGAGACGACTGGCTTTGGTGCAAATTACCAGGTAATAAATAAAAGGGTTACAGCACACAGCTCAGGCCTGTTGAAGACAATGGCTGATATTAAATGTGAGCATCCACTTGTGGAGGGATCACCTCTGGGGAGAAAGATTATTGAAACCAGCACCTAGAGCTTGACAAAAATGGATTTACTATGTAAGTCTAATCATTTTCCTTTTACAAATTTGCCACATTGTTGTAATGTCAAAACATCAGTGGTCAAATGAATCCTTCTCATCTTAGCTCGACATACTGATTCTGATAATAAAAACAACCAAACAAAACCGTACTTACGTTACAGCTACTACAGGCTATGTTACATGTATTACTAGCCGGCTGGTTGCTTTTGTGGCTCCTCTACAAAAACAAACACTGTGTTCACACAGGCCATCTATACACCCTGAATGTTCTCACATGTACACCAAAATAGCCAAAGGACTGATCTGTAGAAATGCTGAGTGTCCACAGCACCAAATAACATCAGTGGAATATACATATGTTCCACACCTTCAAAAGGCCTGGTTTTCTGCTAAAGGCGTTCAGATCTACCATTATCTCTGCTCACTTCATTATTAATACTGCTTTTCTCAGAACCTCTTTTCTGGAATTCAGGTGCTTCCAGCTGTCTTCAGTAACCTAGACATGAACATGGCAGCATCAGAGGGAAACAAAACTACATTAGCAGTATGCAATGCAAAAGATCTTCAGCCCAAACCAGGACCAAACCTGCAAATATTATACAAAACCTACTACACAGTTCCCCCTGTGACTTGACAATCTTTTGAAAACATATGCTCCTGTTTTCCAAACAGTGGCATAGAATGGCTTCCAAAGATACTCCTTACTTAACTGGAGTATAATAGAGACACTGGGATAAAGAGAGGAAAAAAAGATAGTTCCTTCCCCAAGTGCCCATCCATGTTAATACTTTGAGTCACTGCCAAGTAAGAAAGACACTCAGTACCTGCCTATCACTTCATACAAAGCAGATGCATTTATTTTGCAAAATCACTTGCCTGGGATGGCTTCCAAAAACATCCCTTACTTGGCTGAACAGAAGCAGAGCTGCCTCTAGAGATGTCATATGGCGAAGCCTTAGATCCTACTAATAATATTCCTGAACCCATATCCAGATCCACTGTGGTGAAAGCTTTGCCATGGATTTATATAGGACTAAATATGAAAGACAAGCATTCCAATATTCTCTACTTGCCTGGCTGTGTTTTCACAAAATAATTTTTCAAAATAATCAAAATATTTTTTTTTTTTTGCTAGTCACCACAGTATGGTTACAACTGTTACCAGTATTTCTTGAGCTAAACATGACAACTGAATTCAGATACTGTAAATCTGCTATTGGGAAAACAGCTAAATATAAGCCAAGAGATCAATGATACCAATGTTAATAAACAAAAATAAACGTTGTCAGATTATTTATTCTTTTTGGGAAGGCAAGAATATGTACACATTTCTACTGCAAGCAGTGTTTCTGGAGCAGTGATTCTCTAACGATGCTCCATCAGGCACTGACAAGTGGACCATATTTGGCTTAAGTGTACAACTTCTGCAGTGCTTTTTAAAAGCTTGATGGAAAAAGCGCAGGAAAATCTGCAGAGAAGTTTTAGTGGTGACCCAGGTCAACCCACTCAAGAATTTGGGGAATCACTATTTTAAATTCACTCACTCTGTACAAAGTTGGTACGTGTAAAACTAACAGAGATCAATAATGAAAGATGAGAATCTTGAATGCAGAAAGTAAATAGGATAATGATATGCAAATCATCTGGATACACAGAGATAGATCTAATTGTTGGGTCCATTAGAGGCTGGATTTCAAAAACACCCAGCTCAAGCTGAAAGTCACTGTGACCCATTAAGGTCCTCAAAAAACTGTAGCTACTAGATACAAGAAGAGCTGTGCTACTCCCCACAACGCTAACTTTCTAAATGAAAAACTGCATTAAATTTGGTGAAATTCAGTCTGAAGAGAGCATGAAGGAAGTTTCATTTGTAACAATT
Organism: Pandion haliaetus; assembly: GCA_013401275.1. Taxonomy (NCBI): domain Eukaryota; kingdom Metazoa; phylum Chordata; class Aves; order Accipitriformes; family Pandionidae; genus Pandion; species Pandion haliaetus. The sequence continues at coordinate 72,146 of VYZV01045738.1, forward strand.
GATTGAGGATGTGATTTATGTCTGTGTTATGCTGATGTGTTCCACCTTGGCCGACTTCAGGAACTGTAGCAGGGAACCCTAGACCTAAAGCAAGAATCCTTAGAGACAGACTATTATGGGTTTGTGTGGCGCGGTTATCCTTGGTGGCAGGGGAGGGGGGCTGCAGGGGCGGCCCCTTTAAGAAGTTGCTGGAAGAAGTAGCCACCCCAAAATGTCAGACCTGCGCGCCAAAATGTCGGACCC
>VYZV01045739.1:248-21261 GCA_013401275.1 Pandion haliaetus
ACAGTCCACCAGCTGACACATTAAAAGACTTAAAATTATAAATCTTGCCATGTGGTGGTGGAATATTAGAGTCATTCTGTATATACTTGAGGTCAGAGAGAAGAAGACAGGAGCAATCAAGATCACCAAGAAATAACTAATTGTTTTTGTTGGTAAATTCAGACATTAGAGAGGCTGCAAGAAAGGGAGTCTGTTGATTTGTCTGGAGGGCACCCCTACTGCATTTCTCACATGGATATATTGGTACAAAATGAGCAAAAAACACCAAAAGACAAAATGTGTCTGAAAACAGTAAAGAACAAAAACACAGTGTTGCAAATGCTACCAGCCGAGCATCCACAAATATCCCATCTGCAGTCAACATTCATTCAATTTAGTAAGAGTAGCTGGGAAGGAGAGAGGTAAGAAGGATTTGGTGCATACATTTTTCCTCTGTAATCTGTCGTGTTTCTCTCTTAATTTCTGTAAATAAACAAGACCGGGCATCTACCCACTTTGGGTGAGGTGTTTGCATGCCCTCTTACATTCTGTCCTGGTTTTTGGCTGGAAACCTCCCAAATGAAAGGGTTAACTCACTTTCTATATTAAATATTTACATAAAAATTTTCAGGAAGGTGTGCGTAAATTATAAATAATGTAAGGCAGGACTGGTCTCAGTTAGAGCTAAGAGACCCAAATTGTATCATCATAATACATTATTCACATATAATGCATCTATTCTCCTCCATTAGTGTTACTAGAAAAAGCCCCTGAGTGCTTAACTTGAATTTGGAAGAGTGTAATAAATGCGAGATAAACAAATAGCAGTGGGGATGCATCTGTAGTTAAACAAGTGTAAATTAGAGCTCAGCCTAATTTCTCCAAACTACACATAGGACACACATGATGCTCTCCAGAAACAAGAGATCAGTTACAAACTGCAAAAAAAAGACACAATAAATCCAAATCATTTGATATAGTTCCCCCCTACCCCCCTCCCCCAAAAAAAAAGGTTTCCATGGAGAACAGCATTCTGCTGAATTTTCTCCAGCAAAGTCACACTTAAATAACCTTTGTGTTGTGACAGAAAATGACAATTGTAGAAAATAGAAATTTAAAATCATACTTGCTCCTAATGCCCACTATGTGTGCCCCTTTTATTGACACAAGAACAGAAACATGCTCTGAGTCCTTTTCTACTGCTGGTTTCTGCTATACAGCTCATAGCATATAAATGCATTTTAATATAAGTGACTTATAAAAATGCTATTGGTATGTATAAAAATGTGAAAGTACCATGAGTGGGCTACAGTGCAGAGGTATTTACTCGGGACTGTGTCTGCTCATGCCTAGTTTATATCCATTTATCTTTGTACTTCTATTTCCTGTAAGCTTTAATAGGTGGGTTCTACCCCATTCCTCCTCCCACCCTCGAGATGGACCGAAATTCTACTCTCCCTCCCACCAGTGGGCTCAGTTCCTACCATTTTGAGGTCCTCAAAATTATCTGATAATTTTGAGATCCTCCAACTTTGTGTGGTGTCAGTGAGAGACATACAGAACTGAGTATGTGCCCTCTAAAAAGGTCTGAGGCACCAAGCTGAGTTTCCCAGAACAGAGGCACCCAGCATCTCTGGTCTTTGTACTAAATTTCAGTCAACAGAAATATCACCTGCATCAACCAGGTGAACAGAAATGATCTTATCTTTGAAATACCTCCTTTGCTAGCGCAATTTAATCTGTGACTATTCTCAAACCATGCAGCTTTTAAAAACATTCTCTGATCAAATCCAATCCTCTTATTCCAGTTTTTCTTTTTTTTTTTTTTTTTTTTTAATCTTTTGAACAGAACCAATGGGATGCAAATTTCCATCCTCTAGGCAGCACTCTGAACAGTGGAAATTGGTTTGGGAATGAGACTGGAAGTGGGCAAACTCGTGTTATAAGAGTGAGCGTTCCCAGAGCATAGAGAGCGGGAAGACGAGAGGCTGAAGCAGCAGATGATGAATTGTTGTGTTTCCCCATGCTTCTACTTACCGCTTCAATATACAGAGCTGGATTCACATCATTACAAATCACTCAAAATTCTTAACCTTGGTCTTGACAAACATAAAGCCAAAATGTAGAATAAAAAAACCCTAAAATGCAATGTAAAACTATCTATAAAAAAGTACGCACGTTTAAAAGTTAATGGATGAAAGCACTACCACAGGAAAAACTCTCATTAAAAAGCACGTATGTAAAAAAGTCACATGTTCAGCAGGCCTCATAAATGACTAAATCCCCTCCAGAACTGGCCAAGGGTGCTGGCTACAAACACAGCCCTCCACCCAGAAATCAAAGTCTTTAAATAGGCTGCCAAATCTTGATGACAAGAGAACTGAGGCCTGAACCACTACAAATGCTGGTCAAACACTGGATCCCTCTGGTCGGTCTGTGAACCAAATGGCAGCAGTGAGAGGAACAGTCCCAGACACAAAAGAAAAGGCGAGAACGGAAGACAAGGCATTCACGTTGGCCTAAAGGGAAGAGGGAAAGCAGACACGGTAAATCCTTGACAGAGAGACATTTCTGTGACAGGCACCCTGCAGACTTGATTCCAGTCTCCTGCAAGCCCAGGAAAGCCATCCCTGTTGCTGTCCCACATTTTATTTTCAACTAGAGAGCTTCATTTCCCCAGGCCCAGAAAAATATCATCAGCTGCTGATTACTGAGAGCTTGAGAAGTGATTTATTAATCTTCCACTTGCTTTCAGCTTTGGAACATGACTGTACTCAACAGCAGTCACCTGACTCCTTGGGCTAGTTTTACCAGGTGTTTCCTGGTGCCTCGAGCCTCTCTTTTTCCACACAGCATTATATTGCTGCAATATACAGAATTGTTTCAGTAGTTCTTGGGGCACTTTTTTACTTTTTTGGTATTTTCCTAGAAGTGAAATAAATAAATGCCCCCTTTCAACAACACAAATATTTCTGCCTGCTTGGAGTTCAGACTCGTTTCTCTTGGTAACACTTAAGTAACTTATATGTAAAAGCGACTTTGTTCATGAAGCGAAGCAGGCGCAGGGGAGTACCTGTTGATGAAATGATAGCTTCTGTGGCCCATGACTCATGTTCTGCTGACTAACCCAGAAGAGGCCTATTTCACACAGTGAGGGTGGCAAAGTCACTTAATTCAGATGGTCACCTTCTCACTCGAAGTGATTTCAACAGAGACGTCTTTCCATACTCCCACAGTATCCATCTCCTTCATAGAACTGCCCACAAGAAGACCATTAAACCAATGCTGGACACTGCATTTGAGAGGGACATCATTCAAAGTGTCCTCTGCTTCCAGCCGTAGCTCCTTTTAACATGTCTTTCACAGATCATGTAGGTATGTCTTTTCTTTGGAGTAGGCTGGGAGGAAGGAAGAGGATGCTGATAGACTAAATACTATTTTTCCCATGCTTTGCAAGCTGCTGCTGGTCTAATAGCAGGGAATTTGCATGCTTATTTGTTGCAAATGGTGACTGAAACACATAACCTGAAAAATCAGTATGCATATTACTAGTGAAAAACAAATGATACGTCACAAAGCCTGAACAATCACAGTGCTAGAGGGGGAAAAAAAAAAAAGAAGAAAAAAACTGTTGCTTGAGGCCAGCTTTCTGATTTGGCATAGGCCAAAGAGCTGGAAAAAAACCATTTTTTGCAAGCGTGGCACAAAGAATGTGGTGAGCAAGCAGTACTACAGCAACATTATCCAGTGACCAAAATAGGATATTTCGGTGTCAGAAACAGAGATCTTGCTTCTGCCACTACCCCACTACGGAATCTCAGGTGTCCTCTGTACTACTGTCTCCTTAGCTGTGAAGAGAGAGAAAGAGTTCCCTATGCCTAGAAAGTGTTTAGAGATCTTCAAGTGAAAGTGTTACTGTAAGCATACAGAATATGCTCATTATTAACTATCAGTACACATTAGTGGAATTGCAATGGAGTATGTTCGGTGCAGCAGGTCCTAGAACACCACACTGTGGTGCATAGACAAAGTTAATATTTAGGCTTAAGCGCTTCTCAGAAAGGTTTCATAAACAGTAGTTGTTGAAATGAGAAACTCAACCACTACGTTAATAGCATTACTGCTGTTCTACAGGTTTTTTTCTTAACTATTTATTCCTGCTAACTATGGATGTTCAAGAAGCAAGCACCTTCTCCAAACTGCAACTCAGTTACAGTTTGAATGACTTTTGTTTGGCAAGGAATTTTGCTGTCAGGATGAGACTTCCGGCAGCAGCACAGTCCTTTTGCTTCCTTCCTGCAGAGCTCAGAGACCTTTGCTAAAATAATTAAATTTATTCTCAGTGCAAGTAGAACAGGAGTAAGATAGTTGTCTGGTTAGTGGCATGTCTTGAACAAATAACATTTCTAGCATAAGGCAATTGTCACTGAAGAGTGAGTTGGAGAAACTATTTAATAAAGAATCTTTAGTGAGAACTTTCAGTAGCATTTATAAGTTGCACTGTAAGCAATTAATAGGTCTTGTGCTGACAAACTGCAGCGTGATGAACATGCAGCTGACAAACAAGAATTTCCCAGGACGTCAGAAGAGTAGAAAATTCAATAAATTTGGAAAATGCACACAAGGAACACTCTGAAGTCATACCCTGACTATTAAAGACATTAAAGTCTGCACCCATCCAAAAGGGAAGGCTATATAAACTGCTCTGGACATTTCAGGTAAGCTAAAGACAATTAAATCACTTTGCTAATGCTTGACAGGAAGCCCCCCCAAATTGCTTCAACCTGTGAGCTTATGCTAAGAAGTTCTGGCTCTGATACTGTGTCTGTACCTGAAATCTGTGAATGCATCTACTGCAGATGTCCAGGGCACCAGAAAACAAGTTACAACTACACAACAGGAGATTATAAAAACATGTATACAGATCTGTGCCTCTAGGTGAGACAAGACAGGTCACAAGCTGGAGTTATGCCCCAAGAAGGTAGTATTGTCTGATTAACGTGGCTGTCCAGAGAACTCGGAGTCAAGTACAACTTCAAGGTCGTGGGTCTTGGGAACAGGACGAGCAAGACAACCACCATGGGATACAACCAAAGAGGACAGAAAGGAATTGCAGTGAAAGATGTGAATCGTGAACAAGCCAGCCTTGGGAACACTGTTCTCCAGACTGGAAGCCAGAGAAACTTCTAGTCACAAACTACACCAAAAGTTGACTGTGCAGGTACCCGAGAAGTGATGATTACAAGTGCAGATCCCAGGACAAAGGTCACAAACTCGTAAGGGTGCCAAGACAAACAAAGACTCCAACAGAACTTCAGGAGATTGCCAAGCAATTCTGACTGGCAGTAGAATAAAAAGCATCAAAGAAAATGACTGCCATCTGCATCCAGAAACAGGGATTAAGATTTAACTTCATGTATACTTGAAACTTTCCCCTTATCCCTGAAGCAGAGAAGGACGTGCTTTCTGCTGTAGCGTACAAACATGGTAGCTCCCGTCAAGAGGAACCAGCTTCCCAGAAGCTGCATTATTGTTGCCACCTTCCAACAAGTAAAAAACCTAAGTCTTACGAAGTCCAAGTTCTCAGCCGGGAAAGTAAATCAGAGATCAAGGAAGATTTGTGGCTGAATGCAGCTCTTATTTGCACCCTGACTCTATTTAGTGTCTAGTAGCATGAGTTCTGAGGACGAAAAACAGAAGGTAGAGGAGGAATGTCTTGTGGGTATGACAGGAGAGGTAAGGGGGGGGGTCCCATGCTTAGGCATGCATCATCTCCATGCCTTTCTCAAAAATCTGTTGGATGCCATATCAAAAGGCTTTATACGTCACAGAAAATCCTCAGAGCCAAGAAATGTCTCTAGAATTCCTCAACAAAGTTTAAAAATGTTGATGTCACCTGAACAAAAGAGCAATAAAACTAAGAAAAAAAATGCTAATAAAGCTTCCCAAAAATCTAGTGCAGAACTATACGAAGGACTCAGCTTCACCTTTTTTTTGGTGTTACAAATTGTTTTGCTAGATACTTCTAAGCTGTATGTTCCTCAAATGAAGGGATACCTTGGTATATGCATACGCATACCTTGGTAACATGTCCAGCACAATGGGACCCAAATTTCAAATGGGCAATGTGTATTTTAATTTAAATATTAGGTAACAACTTTATGATATCCTAGAATACACCCCAGAATCACTAGAGAAAGTGGACTTCAAATAGCAAAACCTTTTTTTTCCCCCTAGTAAGGTATTTATCCTCCTCCATTCATTAACATCCTATTAGCTCCAGAGCCCTTTCCCCAGTACTGAGGGTTTCTTTTCAACAAAACAAAACAGTATTACAAAACAAAGCAACAAAGAACCCTAACCCCAAACAAAACCCTCAGTGTAATTAATTAATACAGACAGATTCATAGAAGAGCTGAAAGCACAGTAAGAGCAACAGAGAAATCTCCATATAAGCTACTGAGATTTACAAGAGCTGCTGTAAACTGAGAATTGCAGCCTTACAGCCCAGAACAGATTACGTTACATGATGATGATGATGATTATGACGACTATCACACAGATGTATTTGGCAGGACAAAGATCTGGCAGATCCACTGTCATAGCTTCTCCTACTGTTCCAGAGGATTTCCCTGGCATTCATGTGCTGATTGGAAAGTGTGCATGAAATTAATGCACGTACGTATGCCAACATGTGACACTGTGTGTGTGTATGTAGCTACAGAAACATTACCAAACTCTCATTTACTAATATAGTTTAAGTAGTCAGTTAACAAATTAAGCAGTATTTTCTCTATCAGCATCTTTTCTAAATATGTAACTCTGTGTTGTTTTCTTCAACCTTTACCATGAGATCTTGGTCTCCCTCTTACTAAAAATTTCATAAACAAATAACTGGAATTACTTATAAACAACCTGATTTAATAAGACATGAGGATGACTATAAAAACCACTCTGGTTCTATTATCACACTAAAATCTGCTAAATTATTCACTAAAGATAATTACATTAAGTGAATTTATAAAGTTGCATAAAATAAAAAGGAGAGGAAGAACCAGACAGATCTGATGACCTCATATTTTAATAGAATTCCTCCTGAAAAAGTCTAGGCTAATCTCATTAAAATGTTTACTTTTGTTTGTATTCTTTAACTTAGCAACAACCATCATTCACAAATATGCTTTACTGGCCTCTTTCCATAAGCAATTCACTAGAAATAGAACTGTCTGTTTTAAGCCCAAATGCTCCCTTACAATATTTGCATCCCAGTCTCCCACTGGGGCAGCACACAATATTCAGACCCTGAATGCTGACTAAAAATAAATGGTAAAATAAGTGACTTGGTTTCCTAGCTTTTGAAAAGTGCTGTGTAAAGAACAGCCTGAAGCGTGAAAAATGATGTGATGTTCACAATTACTGCATCGCAAGCAGATGAGGGTGTTAACTAATGGTACCAACAAAAAACATTTTTTCCAGAATTTCAAGAGGAATAATGTTACTTGTGGGTATATTTATATGCTTATTTAATGTGATAGCATCCCTTTAAGTAAACTTATCACAGAAGATTTATTTTTTTCCCCTATTGTCTAAAAGTATAGCATAAGGAGTACAAAAGGTCCACTGCCCAGGATACAAACCCTAGAGGCTTAGCCTAACAAAGCGGCTGACAAGGAGAGACTGGGTGACACGATGAATGAAGTGTTCACAAGATCCTTTTGTTACAGATAGCAGAAATATAAAAACAACAATATTTGATTCAAAGAAATTAGGAATAATGTTAGTATCAAAAATACTAAAATTGCAGTGTTCAAGCACTGGAAAAGGTAGTGGATATCAACTACTTAATTATTTCCAATTAGTTTATCATATATCTAGATGTAGTAACTCAATTTTATGCCACTTTCGTGGAAATCTATTTCATTATTTTCTTACTTTCCTCAGTTTTTCCATCATTCTGTTTCATTTAATGAATACATGGATTTTGAATATTAGGTGAATAGTCCTTGCAACTGAACACAAAAGGGAAATGATGCAGATAGCATTATGGTCCCGCTTCTTCTCCTTGCATTAGGTTGGAAATGATATGCAGTAGGGATTACGCTTTGTTTAAAGCTGAGCCTCTGCCTCTAAAAGAATACATTATACAAATCTTCTAATGTTGTTGAAATTCCCCAAAACTTGATTGTGTCAGACATAATGTGGCAATGAGGTTCTTATCCCTACCTTATGCCGAATAAATATCTAATATCAGAGAGTATAACCTTGGAAAAGTATACACTAGGGAACATCCCTCACGTCAATAATTCATAGTGCTGTTGGTGGGAAGGTACATTCAGCTAGCCCCTAACATTATACGGAATACATTAATGCCCACGCAGCCACAGCTCTGAGGAGAGGCGGTGGGGGAAGGGGAGAGCACAAGAGGGGACTGACTTCCTTTCAGGGCCATTAAAAAAAACAAACCTCGCAATTATTCAAAGTAGCACTCTACCTACAAAAAGTAAAACAAACAAGACCCCCTCCTCTATAAGTCCATAATTATTTGAGTGAGAGAGCATGTGTAATGTACATCTTTACACACACATGTGCTACAGAGATTTGTCTTACATTTTCTGACTGTAAGAAACACAGCATTAGCTTCCCTGATTCAGTGCAGCCGGAATTATACTGCCGAGAAACTGGAGTAATGTACTGATGAATGAGGCCCCCAGGAATCCACATATTAATTCTACTAATGTTAATCCAAAAATCAATACATTCAGGTTCAGTGACGTTTCTATAAGCAAAAATACAGGTGCTATTCAAATGAGCTCAAAATAAATAAGATAATTTTCTGATAGTATGTATCTGCTGTAAAGATGATTCCAATTTTAATTGAAGACAAAATGAGTAGATTTTAATACGGTTTGGGGTCTTTTTGCATTCCTGTTTGCTCTTCAACTGTTATAGTTTTAATGATTTAGGAACCAGAAGAATAACTAAGCAACCCAACAGTCACTATCTCAAATAATGAGACTTTTTAATGCAAAATCAATGTTTGTTATAATGAAAATAAATCCCTCAGCTCCTTCAGGGTGATATGTACAATTCTTTTTCACTGTTAAATAGAATGTGATTGCTTATTTTCACCAACATGATGAACATTTTTATTCAGGAGGAAAAATAAAATGTCAGAATTTATTTACTGTTATTAAGCACACACGTTTAACCAGAAGCTCCCACCATATGACTGAAGCTGAGGAAACTGGGAACAATCTCCTGTGAACTTCCAGAAGCTTGAGGAAGAAATGCAGAATTTCCAACAAGTAATGAAAAAGCTCACTGTGGTAAAAAATTCCCTGGTTGCATTCCAGCTTCTGTTCAGACGGTTGACCAAACCCTACATTTGTTATGTCAAATGAACCAAACTCAAAAGCTAATAAAAAATATCTTCAGCAGGCTTAATGAAGTAAAATAAAACACTTCTTCCACAACAACATATCAAAAATGTTATCAATGCTGAGCAAATTATGATTATGATTATGATTTTGATTACTATGATTTAGTGTCAATGCATGTATTTATGGCCATTTTTTATCTCTGAACATTAGGAGAAGCATTCATATTAATACTTCAGAGCCATATTCTAGTAAGAGTCCAGATGATCTAAAAGAATGCATAGAAACTCATGGGTTTAAATGCTTAATTTGGAAACACTCTGTGCGTTTCTCAATAGTCATCTTTGGCTTGGTTTTTCATGCAATGCCTAAAAGGTGTAAAATCAGAACATGAAAAAAGACAAAAATGAGCACCAAAGCTGCTCATATCCTTTAAAATGCTTTCTTAGGTTCTTCTTTGAGTAAGAACAAGTTCTCACGAGAACAGAACTACAACTAGCGGCAGATCTGCATAGGGATCTCCAAGTACTTATCAGCAAGAGGTTCGGGCCTGTGAGGGGTTTATGAGCTCAATTTGCATTGATTATTTTGGTATTGCTATCTTGAATAATACGCTTTTTTGGCAGCTGCAATCTCTAAAGGGTGCCTTTTGCAGAAATGAGAGCGACAAAGCATATAATTCAGACATCTATGCATAAGAGGAATTTCTTGTAGTGATACCAACGTTTACGAAAAATGTAGTCTGTCGTGACTGGGTGCCCAGGCAGGTCTTGGGAGCCTTGAGAGCATAAACAGTAAATACAGACAAAGCAGGGCTAACTAGACCAGGTTGCTCCGGGCTATGTCCAGTCAGCATTTGTTATTGGCTACTTCTATGTTATATATTATAATCTGTTCATGAGGCACACCACTGTTTGAAACAGTTACATTCTTATCTTTGGAAGTCTTAACTGAAGAAACTTGTAAGGGTAATGGATGTGAATGCACTGCAAATCCGACTTCTCAGTAACAATAAAGGTGAAGAAAACATGCACATTTATTCCAAACTGTTAGCTGAGGCTACAACCATGTGCAGAAAAGTGCTTCTGGACTTGTGTACACTTCTGAAGCAATAATAATAACCGGTTCTGCCTTGGTTCCAAGCCAGTCACTTCTCAAGCCACAAAGACTTCTTTTTCCTCATGTGATTTGATAAAGCTGTGCTTTCCTTCTTACTAATGTTCATTTTTCATGAACATTGGAGAAGTGGAACCTAGAGTTGATCACTTATTAATGAAAAAAAAATTGCAATCCACACAGAGGCATTTGTGGAAATCAACATAAGAGTTCCATGAGCAAGAAACTCTCACTGGGGACTATTTTGTGCTCATTCAGTAAAACACAGCAATAATTTTATGACAGATAATAATTTCAGTCACAGCTAAACTTTACAGGTGAAACTTGATGGTTCATTCTCAAGGTTGATAAAAAAATCAGAAAAATATTTTCAAGGAAGAGTGCTACTTATGTATCATTTTGAGTAAATCATGATCTGCTCATAGGTATGACGCAGACAAAAGTAAAGCCTAAATTCTTTGAGTAAATTACTCACTGTGATGTATTTTTTCATTTTCAAAGTGTCATGGTTTAACCCCAGCCAGCGACTAAGCACCACGCAGCCGCTCACTCACTCCACCCCCCAACCCGGGGGATGGGGGAGAGAATTGGGAAAAGAAGTAAAGCTCTTTGAGTTAAGAACAGTTTAATAGAACAGAAAAGAAGAAACTAATAATGATAATACTAATAAAATGACAACAGTAATAACAAAAGGATTGGAATATACAAGTGATGCACAATGCAATTGCTCACCACCCGCCGACTGACGCCCACTTAGTCCCCGAGCGGCGATCCCCTCACCCCCACTCCCCCCAGTTTATATACTAGATGTGACGTCACATGGTATGGAATACTCCGTTGGCCACTTTGGGTCGGCTGCCCTGGCTGTGCCCCCTCCCAACTTCTTGTGCCCCTGCAGCTTTCTTGCTGTCTGGGCATCAGAAGCCGAAAATCCTGGACTTTAGACTAAACATGACTCAGCAACCACTGAAAACATCAGTGCGTTATCAACATTCTTCTCATACCCAGCTCACAAACAGCACTGTACCAGCTACTAGGATGAAAATGAACTCTACCCCAGCTGCAACGAGGACACAAAGTAACCGTGATTGACACTAAATAGAGAACAGTCATTTTTGCCTACAATGGCAGAATTCAGATCATTAAAATATTATATAACTAACTTATGTATATAACTAAGTTATGCAGGAACTTTCCCTAATTTACATGTTCTTTGTAACAAAACCTATAGGGCCTCACATTATGGAATCCGTATGCATTTGCATAAGCTGTTCTATTGTGGTTCATGTTCACATGTGCCTTTCTGAAACAGTTTTCAGAATTGAAAAGTTTTATTTACAGCCTACCACCTACCTGTGTTGTGCTACATCTGCCTTAATTATTACATAAAGTATATTAAATAGTTAAATGTCTCTGTGCCATATGACAGATTTATTAACAAATGACATATATGGAAGAATTAACCCCATTCAAGTGTTTATGAAAACACAGGGTCCTCCAGAAAGTGTCACAGACTTAAGCAGTATTTCAGAACACTTACAGCAACTTTCCTCAACAGCCAGCTGCCTCCTGACTAAATACCTAAAATACCTTACGAGAAAGTATTTCTTAGAAAGATGAACAACATTAAAGCTTCAGGATGGGGCTACTTTCAATGAAGGGGTTTTCCTAATATGATTAATCTTTATTGTTGAAATCACGCACTTCAGTAAGAAATGGGACAAGCCAAGAGTTATAACCAGGAGTCATATTTGCAATACAATTTCTGGTACATTAATATATTCATCAGAGGTAATACTGAGGCAGTTTTCAACAGAGGTTGGAACAAACATATATATGAAAAACTGAGCCCTTCTTGAAACCCTTACTGTAGTGGAACAGCTTTTCATCTCTTCTTTCTTTCTCCTTTCTCTTAAGCATTTAGGAGTTTGAAAATCTGTAATGCATCTTTTTCAACATGCAGGTGTATTCACTATCAGCTAAACTAAAGGCCCAATCAGCATACATAAACTCTGCCCCTAAGCAGTCTGTACTGGTTTATACAGAGATTAGGATTGCTTTGAATTACACATGCAATCAGGACATTTCATGGAGCAAATTGTGGTCATTTTGACAACTATACAGCAAGCTTAATTTCAGGCACAAGTATATATGATATTCAGAGATACAATGAGGTAATTCAACATTTTAAAAGGGGAGTATGTAGTATAAATTAGCAGAAAAATCATGACACTTACAAACTTGTTCTAAAGATGTATTGTTCCTTTTTCTTCAGAAAAACCCCACCAGTTTCTATTAAGAATAAATTAACCACTAAAGAAGAATTCCATTGATGGCCAATTCATACCGGAAATCTATTTTAAACTTGGAAAAGAAAGGAAGGGAAAAGAGGGAGGGAGAGAAGAATGCAAATACGTGCAGAATGTGTGCAGAAATACTGTACTTCTAGCATGCAGTCTGGAGAACAGCAGCCCACACGACGGCAAACTATCCTTCTCAGAGGTTATCAGCTATTGTTATAACAGCCAGTTTTTCAGAAAAAGCAGACAGTCCTCACTGTAAATATATATACATATATGTGTCTATATACATACAAACATGCCTAATGATTTAAGAAACCTGTTCTATTTTCTAGAGATATGGGAATCCAAAGCATGCAGGGGATCTCACATGAGGGCTTGCTCCTGCCCTGTAAACCAGACTACGAAAGCTGCAATGATGAACATAATATTGACCAGATGTCTCTAGAGATATAGGTGTTGCTGATGCCTTTTATCCCAAAACATCCTGGTACGTAATAAAAAAAAAAAAAAAAAAAAAANATGCATTTGAACCCTGAGCTCTTTAAAACAATTTTTTCCTCTCTGTAAACTTTGAAGGAGTGCCTACACTACTTTCTTTATATGCTTTCACTACTCTCTTTACATGCTTTACCAACTTCAGGATAAAAATGTCTCCTCTTCAGTCAGGGACTCCATAAAGCACTTGAAGTAAGTGTGTGTGTGTGTGTGCGCGCACGTCCATGTATTGAATCAGGTATTCTGAAGGCAAATGGCTAAAAGGTGAATTTACGCAAATTGAATTCCTTAGCTGGTGCAGTAAAAATTCCACCTGTATTATCTTACACAGGCTTGGAAGATTTGTTTTCGTCATTTTTCTGCTCCAGCCGAGAGAAGATCTGCTAATAGTTCAAACCTATACTAAACAAGGGAAATTCTTAGGCCTGTGTGTAAGAACTGGACTGAATGGTCACAGCAGTTCATCCTGTTCTTAACCTTTACAAACCTGCATAGCCCTACTTCAGCTCCCAGCTTACGTGCATCACAGAAGCTCTTTTTGGTCAAAAGATGCTTTGGGCTGAAGTGAAGTTACATGCTATCAGCCGGTGCACTCTGTAGGTGTGATTTTTGCCTTCAAAAAGCTGGAAGTGCTCTGAATATTTGATTAATCCCATAAATACTGGATCAGTAAGAGATCAGATGCCAAGAGAACAATATGTAAGATAGGAAATACTGATTACTAGGACTTACCATGGCCTTTAGCAAAGATAATACTGCTCTCAACTATACAACTCTCATCTTCGAAGTGTCAATGTTTTTTCATAAATTTCTGCTACAGTCTGTCATCCAGTACAGTATCTCCTTTCAATTAAGGATTTGTTTTAAAAGGCATAAAACCTAAACTTGTTTTATAAAACTTGTTATTTGGAATTAGGGAGGGGTTTTTTCACATTTTGACTGATAGCAACATCATCATCTTAATCTGATTTATTACTCATCATTTTATACTCCTGCCAAAAGGGGTTAAAAGACCTCCCTTTCCAAGCATTTAGTACCTGACCTTTACATGGCTAATTTTACTACTCTGACAGAATTTTTAGTTTTCTGTATCCCTTAAAATGCACCATGACAGTAGCTGGAATCTTCTAATTTCTTCAACCTGTGTCTTCCCAATTATTTATTTAAGAGCTGTGTGGATAAGCTCTCCATTCTCACCTAGATCAGTGATAAGAGAGAAAATGGCCTTTTTAGAGTGTCTCTGCTTTTTAAAGCAGATAGAAATAATAAGGTTGACAAAGGAAAAAGGAAAATTGAGCATTATGAGGGTAATAACTTAGAAAGTGTCAGATTCAGAATAATTGAATTCAATGACATTTAATGCTATGGAAAACAATAGCAGCAGCAGCCCAGCCGCCCATCTGATTCATGTCTAGTTCATGTTTAACAAAACAAGGCTAAGGGTCATGCAGTCACGAGTCCCATAAATAACCTGTTAATGGGATTTCCAAACAAGCTGTCCTCAAAATGGTTTTTCGTCTCACAGAAAGAATATTAAAATGCAAATGGATTCGGGCTGCGTCCTCATAAACAACCATGTTCATTTAACCTCTGACCTGAGCGTTTAACTGCCCATTCCAGCAATATGTACGGTATTAGCCACAGCATGCCATTCCAAAGTGCTAACTTTGAGAAGAGAGGACTAAATGAATGAGTTACTATCTGTGATGTTCAGTTAATCATGTCAAAATGACTTTATAGGCATAAAACTATTCCTTTAAAACTTCCCTTTAGTTAGTTGACATTTTTGCTAAGGGAAAAAAAACCCAAACAAGCAAAAAAATGATGAGCAAGTGCCAAGAAAGGTATTTTGAAACATTATTGACTGCACTGTGCTGTGCGCCAGCTCAACCAAAGAGTAGCCAAAGCATTTCAGCAGAGGCTGCCATCCGGCGTCACCTGCCTTCACTCACCCTCCCAGCCGGTCGGAAGCCCTTCACTTGCCTGCTCTCCTTGGCTAGCAGCCAGGACCACTTGTGTGAAGCACTTAGTAGCACTGCAGAACTTTGAGCTGTGATAAGTCCAGACTTTCTTCCCCTTTTCTGTATCAGGATATTCCAGGCATTCCCTGCAGCACCTTCAGTCACATCTTCAAAACAATGTGGCTCTTTTTCTTGCAATTAAAAAAAGCCCACCTGCCTGACATGAATAATACATAAACCAGTCTTTGTCCAAATTCAACCACGTCTCTCCTCCCTGCTACTCCTCACAGGTCTCAAGGAGAGCCCTTCCAAAGGCCTATGGGAGCTTGTCTGACCATGGACAATGTCAAATTAAAACAGCAACAAGCAAAATACCTGTTAATTGTTCCCAGTTTTAAGTATCATTAAACTCACATTAAATACTCTCCCAAACCAAATTAAAGGATGAAGGTTGCTCTTAACAACTTGGTTTTAAAGGAAGTAAATTAAATTAATCTTTTTTGCAAGCACATGACTCCCGAGAAAGGCCAGGGTAAGAGCCCCTTTGCAGTGAACTGTATGTTACAGAAGGGAAAGGAGTAGTTGGGACATCAGAGCACTCTTACCTGACAGGGTGTCTGTATTTTTTCATCACAGAACTACTATTAAAAAATATCTGTAGCACTTCAGAGTTTATTAAATATTTGTAACTTCTAGAGAAAACTGCCACAGTTGAGACTGGATCTCAAAGTTATTTCAAAGTTTGTTGCACAACCCAGTGAGGAGGAGGAAACAATCTGAACGAACAGTGTTTAGAAAGTAATGGTTTTTTTCATGGTTTCTAACACTGGACCATACCTGTACTCTCAGTTGATTATTCAAATGGGCTGATTTTTTCATGTCAGTTTTGGATTTAGACTTTTTCTCAGTAAGTAAATTCCTTCCTGTAACAGCTCTTTGGGGGCACAGTTTCAGGTATCGCTCATTGCAGGTAACTGATTTGTCTTCTTTTGCTCACACTGATTGGCAGTAAAGTCTCTAAATATTTAGTATCCTGTTTCACTTTTCTGAAATGTGTCCACTTTCTTGCCCAAGAATAAGTGATGACTTGCCTCCTGGAAGAGGTGGTAACAGGTCTTCTGTCTTTGCTGACAACGTGGAGTGTCAGGAAACAGTTTGATGACTCATTCAAAAATTAACGAAGTTTTACCTTCTCCAGTAAATGCACATGTGCAGTAACTGTGCAAGAAATACAGTGCTATTTACAGACTGAAAGAGAAAATGGCATACTCCTTGAGAAGCTGGCAGCAAGCACATGGCTTAGACAAGTGTACTCTTTGCTGGGTAAAAAACTGGCTGGATGGGAGAGCCCAGAGGGTTGTGGCGAATGGAGTTAAATCCAGTTGGCGGCGGGTCACAAGTGGTGTTCCCTAGGGCTCAGTACTGGGGCCGGCTCTCTTTAATATCTTCATCAATGATCTGGACGAGAGGATTGAGTGCACCCTCACTGAGATTGCCGATGACGCCAAGTTGGGAGGGAGGGTTGATCTGCTCGAGGGCAGGAAGGCTCTACAGAGGGATCCGGACAGGCTGGATCATTGGGCTGAGGCCAACTGTATGAGGTTCAACAAGGCCAACTGCCGGTCCTGCACTTCGGTCACAACAACCCCATGCAACGCTACAGGCTTGGGGAAGAGTGGCTGCAAAGCTGCCCGGCGGAAAAGGACCCTGGGGGTGCTGGTTGACAGTCGGCTAAATATGAGCCCAGGCGGCCAAGAAGGCCAATGGCACCCTGGCCTTTATCAGAAATAGTGTGGCCAGCAGGAGCAGGGAAGTGATCGCACCCCTGTACTTGACACTGGTGAGGCCGCACCTTGAGTACTGTGTTCAGTTTTGGGCCCCTCACTACAAGAAAGACATTGAGGTGCTGGAGCGTGTCCAGAGAAGGGCAACGAAGCTGGTGAAGGGCCTGGAGCACAAGTCTTACGAGGAGCGGCTGAGGGAACTGGGGTTGTTTAGTCTGAAGAGGCGGCTCAGGGGAGACCGTATCAATCTCTACAACTACCTGAAAGGAGGTTGTAGTGAGGTGGGTGCTGGTCTCTTCTATCCTATCAAGTAACTAGTGATAGTCTAAGAGGAAATGGCCTCAAGTTGTGCCAGGGGAGGTTTACATTGGATATTAGGAAAAATTTCTTTACTGAAAGGGTTGTCAGGCATTGGAACAGGCTGCCCAGGGAAGTGGTGGAGTCACCATCCCTGGAGGTATTCAAAAAGCATGTAGACAGGGCATTTCAGGACATGGTTTAGTGGGCATGGTTGATGGTTGGACTTGATGATCTTAAAGGCCTTTTCCAACCTAAATGATTCTATGATTCTAATACAGCAAGTTGGAATAAATGTTTCATTTTGAACGCTGACAGAGTTCAACCCTTTTCCAATTTTCCTTCTTTGTTTACCCCAAAGGGTAAGGTAATGGTTTCAGAACCCCCCCCTTCACCTCTATATACACACATGCACCTGAGCTGCTGGACAGCTATTCCCCAAATGCAAAAGAGAGAAACCATACCATTCAAAAATAATATTTTCTTTAACCTGTTCTGTTCTAGACCTTTTAACATAACAAAATGACTGTTTTGCCACATTCAGTAATGCAGAAATCTGGCATTTGAGAGCTGCAGCGAAAAATACCAGACTTTATCTATTTTAAGTTGAATGAATCTATTTTGACTTGAGATTACAAATTTTTTTCTGTACACACTAAACTCTTAACACAGTAACTCCACACACTAACTGAAAGATTCTCAAACTCTGTTAACAAACTCCAGATAGAGGGGCTACTGGACTCCAGTTGGAAAAAAAAAAAAAATATCGGATTATTCCTCTTGTCTGATTTTCTGTGACACCTCACATTATGGATAACAGAGTCTGCACTGAGCAGGCTACAATCAAAATAATGTACATCATACTGCTCTGATACACAAGAATCAAAATAAATTATTGTTTGAATTTAGTATTTATCCTATAATACATTATTTTATATTTTGTGAAACCTTACTGTGAGTTGTCAAAGTGAAATATCTTCACAGACATTCACAGCAGTTTAGCTTTCAGCTGACTCATATTTCAAAAGCTGTTTTTCCACTGAGTCTATGCAGCCACCATGAAGTTCTGGTACTTTATTCCAAAGTTAATTTCACAGATAGCTAGAAATTTATTTGGATGACACATTCAAGAAGGACACAACTGGCCAAATCTTAGTGGAATTAGGTAAGATAAAGAAGGACACACCAATCATCAGAGACACCAGACACATTTTGTACAAGGAGAGACTAAACTGACAAGCCTTTTCAGTTTGGAAAGGAGGAAACATAGGAGAAATATGGTATTATCACAGGTATATAAAATAATGAATGTAAGGTACAAAGTCAGTAGATAAAGATTATTCATTTTTTATTCCAAAACAAGACACAGGAGGCCTAAGTAAACATATTAAAAACCTCAAATGGTTAAAAGATATTTCTATTATTCAGGTTCTCATATCTGACAGGCACTAAAGCAAGTTCCTTGCTTTTTTTTTTTGGTCAGGCTACCTTACTCCTTTCTGAGTAAGGCAATTCTTTCCCTCCCACTTTTTCCTCTGCTTTAGATCTTTTGCCTCTTGCATGCTCATTTTTTCTTCTCCCTCTCCTCTCTCTATTGGTAAAATTTTATTAATGGGCCTACAGGCTCCCACCGAGTTGAGTGGGTTTGAACCTAACCTTTCACCTGCCTTTTTGCTTTATACCTCACCTCTTACTAACTTGCAATTTTCTTTTTCCGTATTAAACTCTGAAAGGAAAAGGAGTTGAGAAAGGTGGGGAAGAAAAATTGTAAAAGCAATAAAGGAAGGTATCTCCTTATACATATACCTCAGAGAAGCACCATAGTGCATTGTATGTCCTGTTCTCAGGGCACATTTTAGAAAGATTATTTTAAATTACCAGAAATTTTACTATGATTGATCATTCTGCACTATTAAGATGATTCCTTTCATTGTATAGGAAAATAATACTGAAGCCATTGTTCTGCCAAAACAGCTTTGGCTAAATCATTTAAATACAGACCACCACCACACCCTAAACATCCTCAGGAAAATATCCTCAGAAAATATTTTTATCTGTGTTTGAGTTTTATTTGTACTTGAATTCCAGTTTTATTCAGTGTTTTCAATATGTCTGAATTGGAGAAAAGCAGCATGGTAAAAAATGCAGAGAATAATAAATTACTGTCTTGGCAAAACAAGAGCAAATTTTTAAAGTATTAAGTCATGCCACTATTAAGAGGAACATTTTGTAACAAAGAGAATGGAAAAATGAGAAATTTAGTTAAATATCAAAACAGGATACGTCCAAGTGTTTTCTTTTGTCTCTGTTACTAGTATCAATTAGATTCACCTTCACTTGCAGATATAAAGGGGTAATTAGTGTTCGATTACTGACAATTTATAGTTTCAAGAACAGATTTTTTTTGCATTGCTCATTGACAGGAAAAGATAATAACATATTTTTGCAAGAAACCCCAAACAGTATTTCTAATATTTCTAAAAATTCTCCGGCTTTACTGAGATGTCAAGCCACTCTGTCTCAAACAGAAAACCCCACATTTTAGATACTCTTTCTTCTTCAGGTTTTTGGCCTTCTATAGTATTCCCTGCCAAGTTTTTAAGTTAAGGGAATGAAAAAATGTATTATTTCCTGTAATTGTGCGTTGTGATTTTTATTTTCTAAATTGTGTGATGAATTTAATTTCTGTTGAAATGGGTATAAAAGGATTAGGCTGCAAGATATTTAAGCCATTATCATCAGCATCAGCATCAACCAAACTTGATGGCCCATGGATGAGGTAGAGCAGAATCCGTATCCCAAAAATGCGTATAAATCCCAAAAGCCTAAATTTAAAAATAATTTTGTCTGCGCTTGTTTTAGAAAAAAAAATGACAAGCTTTAGGACGATGTCCCTCTGCTTCTAAGGCGTCTGAAGCACTTGATCTTTGACAGAATTGACAAATTCCAAGTTTTCCATCAGGAAACCTGTTTCAGCCACCTTCATTAGCTGATGTGATGTATTTACTTTCATAAATTCCCAGTCCTCATTCTACCACCTCGAGAAGGTTGCCTTGCAGGTGTGACTCAGTCAATGCATTCCCTCCTTCATCAACAAGACATCATTGTGCACAGCTCAGGTGTAAGTTTGCTCTAGAGTGTTAACTCTGGAAATACCACAGCTGCTACTGAAGCATCCACATATGATGCAGAAAGACTGCTCCAGCACAGAAAAGAAATGCTGTCCCAATCCATTTCTCAGTAATGCCACAGAAAGATCTCGGCATGTCCTCTTCCTGTCATCTCAATGTGCAGCTTTCATCATTCATGACTTTTACCAAGTGTAGTACACACAAAAAGCAGAGAGAGATGACAGGAAAGGAGAGAGTAAGTGAGAAAACATTCTACAGCCTGCGCTTTTGCTTTTTGTTCCCAGATTCTTCAAATATAAAATTTGCATGCCAAGATCTGAACGTGACACACAGACTAAGATGGCAACACTAGGAACTGGTTTATCAAATGCAGGAATGGCTAGGTGAACTGCACCGAGTCTTGTGTTTAAAAGGAGTGTTATCCTGCATATTACTGGCAGTGTTTAAGCTGTACCTCATGGATTCACTTCTGATGTATTTTTTCTATGCTAAAAGCCTGAACGTATTTTTAAATCCAACACTGATTTCATGTATCTTAAAGGAAGAAACAAACTGCAGGACAGGCAGTAC
>VYZV01045747.1:3192-13896 GCA_013401275.1 Pandion haliaetus
CTGCTTGAGAAAGGAAATAAGAAAAGTCTGAAATACCAATGTATGTACAAGGCGAAAAAATCTTCCAGCTTTCAACTGCCACAACACTGGTAACTTTGTGATTAATATTCCGTATGCATAGCCCTAAAAATAAATCAGTGCACATTTTGAATGCTGTCTGGATACACATCATTGTACATTTTTATGTTTTTAAGTCCTGATAGTGAAGCATGTGTTCTGATTTTACAATTATAATGTGATTCATAGCTTTAGAGTCATTAGGATTAATAACAGTAAAACCAGTTAAGATCCATATTCTGAATAAAATAAATTTTTTTAAAAAAAAAAGTTTTGTCTGGAGTAGAAATGTGCTTTGAGTATGTAATCATTTTTTCTATTTTATATCTGACTTACAGTCTATTATTACATGTTGCTGGTAGCAACCTTAAAGCCAAAGAATGGCTTTGTATTCCACAATCCCTTTGGAAGTTAAGCTCCTCAGAAGGATGGCTGACTGTTACATAAATCAGATTTTACATAAATCAGTCTTAATAAAAGAACCATTATAACTGTACTCTGTTTCAGGGTATGCTATCCATTAGGAAACAAACAGCTTTTTCCAGCCACATGTAAGGAAATGCCAGCCTGTCCTCAGTGCCTCCACAACTGTTTCTAGGGGATCTGATAGTTATAATGCATGAGGCTTGCCAAGTGCACCCAAGTGTCCTGGAAAGTAGCTATAGCAGTGAAAGAATATGTCAGATAAGTCAAAGCCAACTGTCACTGCAAACATCAGCAATGTTGCACTGGATAATGGTCACTGTTAGACGCAGCAGAGACTTAGCTGAAATCCTCTGTGGTGATTAAGGAAAAAAAAAGGAGTAGGTTTAAATACTGATTTATATCTCATGGGCATCATCAAAAGGATTTATCATCCTGGAAAATACCTGGAAAATAGAAGGCCTGAGATCAACCTCTATGCCTAAAGCTCTGCCTCCAGCTTGGTAAGTATTGACATGTTCCTAGAAGAGAACAAACATATGCTATATCAGACCCTGCTACAGGTCTCTGATGAGAATGTGATTCATAAATACCTTAAGTATCATTAGCTCATATAGTCTGACCTCCTGCATAATTCAGAGTATATATAATTCAGATGTAATTAAATATAAAAAATAACCAAGTTTTCCCTGTATGGAAGCTAATACCTCCATGTGACTGAAGCACAGCTTCCAAAATGCACTTAGTTTTATTTTGAGGATTTAGAAGGGGGGAATCCAACATGTCCTCCTAATCTGTAATATGATTTTGTTAATAAAGAATAGGGACCTTAGTTTTATTTAATTTTTTTCTGTCTAATTTGTTGTCATGGATTCTCATTGTGCCTTTCACCACAAGATTAAAGTATCCTTGATACTTTGATTCTCATTTTGCAAAGGCTTAATAATAGCAGTGGAAATCCTGTTGATAAGCAGCCACAATTTACATGAATCTGTCTTTTTGTCTTGTTTTCACTCATTGCTTATGATGTTATTAAAGAAATATACAACCCTTACTGATACCTTAACTTTGGACGTTTCAGAGCAAACATTGGAAGTCTCTCTCCTTGCATTAGTAGCACTTCATTCAACTTTCATAGTATAGGTTGAAGAACTGAATGAATCATGCAGCCAATAGGACTCTTTTCAGGATTTGTGTTTTCTAACATAAAATGTGTGCAATCACTGAATACCATTTCAGGCTCTCTTTATTTGGATTTTCTTAAAAACAGTTGAATTACTTCAATTAGACTATTACCTGTGTCCAGGAATAGGCTCAGGGAAATAAATGGGACTACTTGTGAACTAAGGATCTAATTTAGGTCAGGGCGAGGTGACACAGCTTGATACTTACTTTGCCAGTTTTAACAGGCAATGTATTTTTGGAAAGTTTAAAAATTTCTCTCTATCTTCACCCAAAGATTGTGCAGTCTTTTTTAAGACTGATCAACAGACCTAAACTGCCTCAGAATGTGAACTCACAGTCAAGTAAAGTCACTAATATAATCAAAATAAATGCAAAGATCTTTCTTTTCAGCAATTAATTAATCTTTTATCTTCTTCTGCTCTCTGAAACATCTCCTTCCTGATCTTGACAGAGTAAGGAAATATCAGTGCATTTGAGCTATCGAGAATGAACTACAAAGCAAAAGCAATTTTAATCTTCTGGTTTTAAGTAACATAGACAGGACTATCAGTTTCTGACTGACTTTTCCTCCTTGATATAAGCATATAGATTTCAAGTATCTTTTTATTCTGGCTGGTAATTCTCATCAAACAAGGAGCCAGGAATATTATCCTGTGAAAAGTTACTCCATGCTTCCCATTAGATTTCTTGCATCTTTCTCTGAATTATCTGGTTCCCACCATTGTAGAGGAAAAAATTCTAGACTTGACAAGTGTGATTCACTATAATAGTTGTTGTATTTTAGGAAGCATATTAGTCATTGACAGAAAATAAAAATGTTCATGATCTTCCACAGCTATGCTCTTGCATTCTGTAGAAAGTATTTGTTCCTATATAAATTGAGGATGCTACTCAATCATTTTATCAGAAACTTTCCA
The DNA here is from genome assembly GCA_013401275.1 of Pandion haliaetus. Taxonomy (NCBI): domain Eukaryota; kingdom Metazoa; phylum Chordata; class Aves; order Accipitriformes; family Pandionidae; genus Pandion; species Pandion haliaetus. Next base: position 5,775 of record VYZV01045747.1, read on the forward strand.
TAATAAAGTGATTCTGTCTTTGTCTAACTCTTTCCTTAAAAGTTCACTTCTCAATTCTGTACCTGAAATGAACGACTGGGCTGTCCTGAAGATCCAAGTAATCTAGCCATGCTCTGAACATATTTAATTTCACTCTGAATTTTTATTTTCTAAAAGTCTAACAAGTGTCATTATAGAGTATACAGGTCATATTACTTACCAGTTTCATCCACTATGCTAACTCTGCACAAACTTTTTTTTCTCTTTTGCTGGGTAACCCCCTAGACTACCCATGCCTAGAAATTAGACCATTAGGTTAGGCTGCTGCTTCTAAGTCAAGAAGTGCTTGTTCACTAAGGTAGGGAGAAAGATCTTGACAAATCAAGACACCACTGCCTCCAAATGCTCAGTAGCTACCAGCTGCAAATAAACATTCTTCCTCCTGCTTCCCTTGCTTGCCTTTTTATCAACTCTGCAAAGTTCCTGGGAGGGCTGGTTGAGATGTTGGGGTGGGGAGGAATCTACATCACAGAGGAAAAGCCCTCTCTATTGGAAAGAACTGCATGAAACCACCCTTTTGTGGTGTTGATTAAATTGCCAGCCCAAGCAGAGAGAGGGAAGGCAACAGGGCATTGCTGTTAGTATTTTATACAGCATAAAAAGCAAAGAAACAGTCAAAGTAATATTAAATGACACTGATGAAGCAGAACTGAGAAACAGAAAATATTGTCACCGAATAAATAGCACAGTACCATTTATATAAAAATAAAGATAAAATTTTCCATATAACTCTGTATACATTTTTTAAAATGTATTCCAATAGCCTAATAAAATATTGGACTATAATTTCACATAAATGTCAGGAGTTAACACATGTGGACCAAAATTCTGGAGTCCATCTGAGCTAAAAGATATGGTCCAGAAAGAAAGAAATGAAAATAAGCATTTTGCATTTAAGTGTCTTCAACATGAAAGTTGAGAAATCTTGAATGATCATGTGGAAATTTTCTGCCTGCTTGGAAACTGGTTTCCAACTTTCTAAGCATGGAAATGATCAGAAATAAAAGAAAGAAGCTATATATTTTTTACTGTAAGCAGCAGTGGTCCATAACGAAGAAAAACCTGTTTTTGAACTTGTTTCATAGTTTGTTTTTCAGACTTTTCTTCTCATTAACTTTATGTTTCATTCCAATGTAGAAGGATATCTACTTTGGCATGCCATAAGAAAAGAGAACGTACTGGACTATTACTGAACCACATTTGCCACACATTCGTCTGCGCACTACAGATTGTGTGAAAAGGAGACGGCAACTTTGCCAAGCAGAGCTCTTGCTATCTGAAGCTCCACAAGGCACTGCGATATCACACCATCTCCACAGCAAAGGAGCTCTCAAAAGCCCTATCAAGTCGCCACTGGGTCTGGCAGGCAGGTGACTGTCCTTAGAAAAGAGCCAGCACAAGATAATTTGGAGAAATTAGTCCCCAATTGGGTGCTTACTCTCATTACATAAAAGAACTTCTTCTTCCCATGTTGCAGTTTCCTGTATAAAGAGTGTATGAAATACATTAGGAAAATTGTAAATATATAACTTCATATGTATTTTTTTAATATGTTTCTTATTTTTCTTCTTATTTTTAAATGAAATTAGAGAGCACTATGGTCTATCTACGTAACCTGGAGAAAGCAGGTTTCACATCTGCAGAGGAAAAACTAGATTGTGAAAACAATTTTTTTTTAAATTAGAAAAAAAATCAGTAGTTTCTTACCTGTGTACCTAATGACAAGCAGAATTAATATTCCATGGAGTTTGCAACTAGAAGACTTTTGTAAAGCCTAGACACAAGTGATTACATGAGTAAAGATTCCTGTGAGCAATGTTAAAACATGTGCAACATTGAAGAGATTAATGAATCTACTCATCTGACTTGAAATTTCTTGTGACAATTTTAGATTTGAATCTTCAATGACAAATGCTAACTAAATGGTCTTGTGGAAAAAAAAATAGCAAGATGAGGGCATCATTAAGAAAAATTAAAACATATGGTGATATAATTTATTCCAAATATGAGTAACTTTCAGCTAAAGAGTGAGAGTTTCCAATTTTGGAAAGTGAATTCTGTAATAAATCAAAAGCAATGTCAGCAGTAAAAAAGTTGTATTAGTTTGACTCTAGTATTTAGCTGCTTTAATTTTATCCTCTGTATTTATCAGAAAATGTTTTGGGTTTCTACAGAAATTAATAAAAGAAAACCACACAAGTTCTGTGCTGTATTAAATGGATTATTATTACAATTATTATTCTAGTATACCTACAGAATTTTAAACCTTGTAGCATACTTGTACTATGGGTCAAAATTTAATACAAAAGTAAGGGTCAAGGCCAAATTTATCACATGATGTGTAAAGGACTGCAAGTATAAAGGGGTGCAGGTTGCTGTCAGAAATGTTTCTTCCTTGGTTTATAACAGATGCTGGGAGAAGAAGGAGTAACACAATTTTATTTCAATATATTTCCTATCTTAGGAATTCTGGAGACAATTAAGTGCAAAAGAAAATAAGAAAAAATAGCTTCCATCTACTTATATGCCAGCATTTGAGGTTGAGGCCTATAGTACTAGTCCACACTCAGGTGTGTCATAAAAAATGTTCTGTCAAACAGTTGAAAAAAGAGAGGAAGGAAGGAGAAAAAAAATGACCTTTTCAGGTCATTCAGATTTGCATAGGAAGCCAGTGAAGCAGAACTACACCACATTGACTTGGACTGTGCCACAATTTGTCACTCCATTCTAGTGCAAACTTCATCAGTTTTGTACCGTTATAAAAGCAGAAATCAATGAAAAAGTCTTTCAGATGAACAGTACTGACAGATGTAGTTATACAGAGATTTCTCCTGTAACATTTTCTTTTAAAGGAAAAGCAACATTCCTTCTTACCAAATACTGTTTTAGTTTTACCACCTCTAGCGAAAATAACACATTGTAGTTTTATGGTTCACTTACAGTGCTACTACACTTTTTATGCTTTTGTGCAGTATGAACATGACCTTTACTTTGATAAGTAATAACATCTGCCTCACTTCATTGACAAGTGATGTTTCTTAAACCTAAGTTGTTTCATTTCCACAAGTTTTGCATGAGACTTCTAGGAAAAGTTTTAAAATATTTAGGTTTGTGCAACTTTCTAAAGGGCTTCAAGCTTCTGGGAAAGCAGATTATCTTAGCTTTTGAATCTGAAAGAACATAGATTATTTAAAATTCAAGTTGTTTCTGTTGTAGCTGCTTAAGTAGGGAATATATGAATAAGAAGAATTAGTCTTACAGTGTGATGTATAAAGTATTTTGGAGTTAAAAATGTATACACATTTATAAGATGATTGTCTATCCAAAAGGTGTTTGAATTCCAGACTTGATATCTTTAGACTCCATAAATATTGAAAGAAATATCTTTGCAGTATACTTTTGACATGAAAAGCAGTATCTTTGTTCTTAATTATGGGAAACCTCAGACATGAAGAAATTAAGTGACCCAAACAAGTATCACAAAAGCAGAGCCAGGAATCAAATCTGGATCTCCTGAATGCTAATTCTGTGTTTTTATTTGCTGAATTAACCTTTTAGGAAAGAAATGATGTGTTGCTGTTTAACATCTTTCATCTGACATTCCTGCAGTTGTTCTTTTGGCTCCCAATAAAGCAGTCATGTGGTTTAGAAAGCACCAAAATGCTGCATATTCATTTCAGCACTTATGAAAGGAAGCAGGTGACTAGTTGTTATTCAAGTAAATTCCATTTTTGTGGACCTTGAACCTAAGTCTTATAGCCAGCTGATGAAATAAAATAAAAAGATGTGCATGATTCATGGTGCTATGTAATGGCTGCCATTTGGAAGAAATGGGCTTGTAATTAGGAATCACATTTTCTGTTGAAAAATGTAACATATATTGTAAGTATTTTAGGGAGACTGATTGCATTCTTGATAAACCTGAGCAATTCAGGTAGATCTTAGCTCAGCTGAATATGTCTTAGCTGCTTAAATATGTATAGACTTCTAAACTGTTATATACTATAGGTATCTAAACGTGCTCTACAGGGAATAAAGAGATGTACCTGCAATATAGCCTAAGATAGGTTTCTGAGACATAACTCTAATAGTTGACTAATATTAAGATGAAAAGAACTCTGTGCTTAGTGTTCATGCAAGGCCTATCAAGCTTCATGACTAAGACACCAGTTACATCCCAAGAACTCCGGAGAGGGGAAAGGAAGCCACAGGGGAAAGAGATGTCTTGTGATTGGGTGGAGCAAAGAGGTAAAAAATGAAAAAGGACAATGAGAGAGACCTAAGACTTACCTGGTTTTGTATATGTTACATTTAAGAAGTAGTTATGTTAAAAAGAATTGCATCCTAGGAGAAAAAGACTGCTAAGCAGTTATATTTAGCCTCTAGGAATTATGTTGTTGTTGCTCTGTTTATCTACCTGTTTAAGTGTGCTCTTTTCTTCCTTGGATGTAAATATTGATTGTTAAACAAGGTTTGTTGAACATTTTTTTGTCAGGTTAGAAAATTAGCTCATTAGGCAGCAGAAATGTTTGTATAATTTTCCCAGGTTTCTGGATGGAGCCAGTGTTTTAGTAGTGGCCCCTATAAAATTTAAACCCAGTTCTTGTTGCTGCCAGTCAAATTTTGGCAGAAGGAAACATTCTACGAATATCTCACGATCTTCACACCAAAGGCTCAAAATCATAAGCCTGTTCTCCAAAACAGAAAAAAACTTTACAAATAAAATCAATTTCCAATTTTTTTTATAAAATTTGATGATTTTTAACTGTAGAAGTTATCCATATGAAGAAACATTATAGAAAGGGAAGAAAAAAGGGAACTGAAATGCATGCCTAAAAGAAAGTTATCTGCAATAAAATGGAAATAATTATTAATTAGTCTGACCACTTCACGTTTTGTTTTTATTATGTATTTATTATGAGGGAATTTAATCCAAAATATCCAATGAGGGTTGGAATCACACTTCACTATCTGGTATTAATAAAAATATTATCTTTAATAGAAGGAACTCAGACATAATTATTATATGTTATTTATAAGGTGGAAAGTGAGGAATTTCAACCTGAAAGAGAGTTGCATTTTCGGGCATTTTGGTCAATGCAGCATCACAAATGCTGCTATGAACCCTTACAATAGACTAAAGATGAGGAAATTTAAATGAGCCTTTTGCTACCAAGGGGTCAGTTAAATGTGGACGGCTGTAGAAACCCCACAGGGATGAAAGGCAGCCTGCATTAAGGAGATGATCCAAATTAAAAACAGTCCTCAAAACCGTTACAGATTATTATTTTTTATTCTTCCTAAATGCTTTGTATTCTCTATGTTCCAACTAACATAGAGTAAAATTACAAATTCATTAAGAACATAGTTCCAAAATTAATACAATCTACAGAATAAGCCTTCTGATTCAATTTCACAACTTGCAGAGTACCAAGCATTTTAGGGATTTGTTCCAGGCCAAATCCAGTCCAGAACATTAGCAGCTACAACAGGCTAATTTCTAGTTTTAATGTCCAGTGGTCAGTGTGAAACATGTGGGCTGAGTCCCATTTTCAGATTGGTTTAATAGCCTAAAATGACATGTGACATCTTGTAGTGGCCCCAGAAAAAAAAGGACAAAGATAAATTTGACTGTATAAAAATCACATGGTTTCTATGTGTTATGGGTTTGTGTGGCGCGGTTTTCTTTAGTAGCACGGGAGGGGGCTGCAGAGGTGGCTCCTGTAAGAAGCTGCTTAGAAGCTCCCCCAGCTCCAAAAAGTCGGACCCGCCTCTGGCCCAGGCCGAGCCCATCAGTGACAGTGGTTACGCCTCTGGGAGAACAGATTTAAGAAGGGGAACCTGCAGTGGGTAGTGGGACTGGAACGTGAGAGGAACATCTCTGCAGATACCGAGGTCAGTGAGGGAGGAGGGACGCCTGAGGAGGCTGATGGCCCTGCAGCCCGTGGTGAGAAGGCAGGCTGTCCCCCTGCAGCCCATGGAGGTGAACGGTGGAGCAGAGGCTCCCGAAGAGGGCAGTAACTCCATGGTAAAAACCGCGCTGGAGCAGTGTGAGACTGGAGAGCAGCCCACGGAAAGGACCTGTGCCAGGGAAGTTCGGGAAGAACTGAAGCCTGCGGAAAGGACCCGCTCCAGGGAAGTTTGTGAGGAACTGCAGCCCGCAGAAAGGAACCACGTAGGAGAAGTTGGTGAAGGACTGTCTCCCGTGGGAGGGACCCCACGGTGGAGCAGGGGACGAGTGAGGAATCTTCCCCCTGAGGAAAGGAGAGGCAGAGACGATGTGTGGCAAGCTGACCCAAAACCCCCATCCCCTGTTCCCCTGTGCCGCTGGGGGGAGGAGGGAGAGAGAACCGGGAATGGAGCTGAGCTGGGAAGGTGGGAGGGGGGGGGAGAAGGTGTTCTGATGTTTGGGTTTTCCTTCCTAATACCCTTGGTTTTTATTTGATTTGTAGTAAATGAAATTGATTTTGGTTTTTTTCTCAAGTTGAGCCTGTCTTTTGCCCGTGACCATAAGTGGGGAGTGATCCCTCCCACTCCTTATCTCGACCCACAAGCCTGCCTTTGGATTTTCTCCTCATCCCACCGTGGCCAGGGGAGGGGGTGGGGGGTGAGCGAGCGGCTTCGTGGTGCTTTGTTACCGACTGAGCTGAAACCGAAACCACAACACTATGAGGAAGATTGATTATGTGTTTTTTCCCTTGTCAATACCGAGGTACACTTAAGCACCAAAATGTACACTGTCTCTCTCTGTGTGGTGTTGCTTCTAAAATTAAATTAAGATACTTAGGCTTAAAAGCTGACAAAGCAACTCCTTTTTGAACTGATGGCTTCTCCTGCTGCTGTAGCTGCGGAGGCAAAGCTGAAGTGGTCTGTAGACATGAACCGTCTGTGCCCATCCTTTCCATAGCCATAGTCATTGGGACCTTCCTGCTATGGCAGTTTCTATGTTCATTCTAGCTCCGTTGAAACCTCCTCTTGTAGTTTTGCCTTCGCTTTTCTCAGATCATATCCTAAAAACACAGCTACCTGAAATGACATTGCTCAATTTCACTATGCATCTGTCTTCACCTCTTTGCATTGGCTCCTCTTTAATATATACTTTGCAAACACTTTTTGGTACCACGGCGCTCTCTTTCCCTCCTTTGTCTAAAGGAATGTAGATTCATTTCTTGTGAATTCTATTTGTATTTCTTGTTTCTTTCAAACAGGGCAGCACTCTTCATAAGTATTAATTTCCCACAAAAAGGACTGAGAAAGGTGATGCTGGTGAATAATTGCCTATTGAAAGTCTAAAATTACTGAATGCAGAAAACATTGTTGATTAATATATTTCTCAAACCATGGGGTTTGGGGGTCAAGGTTGTGGGTCTTCTATAGAAATTATAAGAGAATAAGATCCTGAGAGCATTAAAATCTGGAGGAAAATATTAAAAGAAATCTTTATCTTAAGACAAATTCCTGAGAATATCTATGGAAAAAACTAGTGCAATGACACAAGTTTAGAATTAGGTCTTTCCAAAAGTTAAGTGCCAGTGAAAGACATGTGTGAGTACACAATTTTATTTTTAGGGAGATAATTTAAAGATATTTTAAAAACAGGATATAAACTGTGGAAAATTACTGGCCCTTGAACCGAAATAAATAAAATATGACCTTCAGTACAAAATAATTCCTCCCATCTTACAGCTATTCAAACAGTGAAGTCAATTGGTCATTTGTTGGGTGTTCAGCCCACAGAGAAATAAGCTCACAGCTATGGCTGATCAAGATTTATGTATTTATAAATATATACTTTTAGTTGGCAGGCTTTCTTGATCAAGCATACCCCTTTTTTAGAAGAAAATGGCACATTTCCATAAAAGTGACAAGTAATAGTAATGTTTCTCAGACAGGCTTCCATTCTGCTGAGTGTTTTAGTCTGATGATCTGAACCTGGGAACTGAGTGCCAGAGCTGCTGAGGTCCTGTGAATAGTGCTATGTGAATAATTGTATTTCAGTACTTTAAAGGTGAAAATGAAGTTTCAAGTGGAATAGAATGTGAAAATCTTTTTCTCAAAAAAAAAAAAAAAAAAGTTTTTCTGT
>VYZV01045747.1:16633-31993 GCA_013401275.1 Pandion haliaetus
ATAAAAGAGGGTGTGGGGAGTTAATGAATTTTTTTAGCATATTCACATTTCTTACCAACACAGTTATAATTTCAGAATATTTGCTGTTCCTAGCTGTCCCTATTGATAGAAATTGAATCAAATCATTTTATACAACCAGAAAATGAGGCCATCCTGTTTCTGGCCTTTTTGGTGATGCAATAATTTGGCTCTGAAAACTTAGGAAAAAATAACTGAAGGAATGGGAGCTACGCAGACTGTAGAAGTGATACACAGGAACCAAAATGAGAGGGTTCTGCATTTTACAGACCACGTTCGTATTCCAAATGATTTACAGACCACTTTTGTATTCCAGATGGTTTAACAACTACCTAATATTTTAATTATTGCTATTTTAAAAACTTTATGATAGTAACTGCTATGGTAATTACACTGAGCATCCACTAGCACAGCAACACCAGACTGTACAACTTGCTGTATTGTAAATCAGGGCTTCCCCCAGGCAGCCATAATTTGTATGTCCTTCTGGTTTTGCCTACTTTAACTTTTCTATTTTAGGGAATACACATGTGCTTTGTGTTAGAGCAGGGAAGTTACAGCAGACTAAACTACAGCCTATGGTGACTTTGCCTTTTGGGTCATGCCCTCCTTTGGTGTTGGAGGAAGATGGTCACTTATATAAAAACAAATTATGATTCAGAGAATCCCTGCAGAGAAATTAACCAGAGAAGTGTGGTTTTCAGTGTGCCCTCACCAAGTGTACAAAGTCCCTATATAAATAGTCTTGTACTGGTCTAATTAATCAGCTCTCTAATCCTTGCCTTGTCCATTACATAAAAAGTGGTTTTGTAATTTCAAAATAGACATGGTCCTGAGCCACAACATTTATAAATCATGGCATCACGGATGGAAAACAACTGATACATCATCCAGTACACCTCCACAGCAGGGCAGGGGAGCCTAGTTAAAAATGCCCCAAATAACATGGCTTTGACCACATCCCGAGCCAGCTAGTCCGCCTAATTTATCCTGTTGCCACGATGCTTTCCTTGGTTTTTCTTGATACCCTGTTTCATAGCTCCAGCCTCTCACTTTGAATTCAGCTCAGCTATGGCGAGGGAGTGAACCTCCTTTGCCCGAGGACAGCTTTTCACATTCATACAGACAATTGCTCGCCTCCCATTTATGCTTCTATCTCATTGCTGTTCTTTTGAATTGGGGAAATTTGTGTATATGAAATTTCTCTATCAGCCAACACAGCCTTAGGATTTGATTTTTGGTGTTTTTCTCACATCTGGCAATACTATTGCACTTTTGCTACACAGCTGTAAAAATGGATTTCTGAGTAGTTATCCTAATGACTCTAACCATTGATTTTGTTACTGGAACAATGTCAAATGACTATGAATACGGAGGTATCTTAGCAGATGAGGGTAATACTTGTCCATCCTTAATAATGATATATATGATCTTAACAGGCAGACAACAGATTTCCCTGAGATAAAGTATTCACTTATCTAGTTGTAAAATACACTGGCACTCCTCTCTCATTTCCTCAAGTTTGTAATTTAAAGGATTAACTTAACATGGTTTGATACCCTGTCCAGAGACTTCTTGAGAGCTGAAGTTGTTGGCTCTTCAATAAAGAAAATGTATTAAAGCCTCTGGTTTGCTTTTTGTCTCTTTTTCCTTTTTTTTTTTTCTTTTAGTGGATGGGNTCTTTGAGAGAATGTGTTGATGGTTCAAATAAATATCTGTCTAGACAGATGTCAAAAGTGAAATCCAATGATAATGACTTTCTGCATGATAATAATAAAGCAGATGGAAAAAAAAAAAAAAGTGTTTATGGTGTAAGGAACACCAAGGTTCTGAATGCAAAGCCAGATCATTTTGTTTCAACTACCGCACAGCAAAGGGCAGTGAGTCAATCAGGCAAGAAGTTGTCTTACATAGAGATATTACTAGCAATGAGGCAGCGTGCGTGCACATGCGTGTGGTAAAGAAGTCAGAAATGTAGCAGTGGACTTTGGTTTTCTCCACTGAAAGCGATGATCTGATTAATGCTGGGATTTCTAAAGACTTCAAGGGAAATAAATTGTTTAGTTCCCACCACACTGGGACCCTCATTCCTTTGAGAGGTTTTGTACAGAATGTGAAAGGTTTGAGATCTCCCGTGCTTCCCAACACTGTCTATGGCTACACTGAGATCAGCCACTGCTCACCAGGAATTGCTGCAAAATACTGGGGATTTGTGCGCTTCAGTACTCAGCGTCACAGTACGTAAATGTTAGCTGCCTGACAACTGTAAAAGGATTCAAAGCAGGATATATACCTATGAACATCTTTAAACCAAGGAGAGAATTAATGCTTTAACCACTGTGACACAGAAGCATATCAGCTAAGCTTCTTTCTGTATTGCAGTTGAATACAGACAGCTCACTTCCAAGCATGCTCCTTATTAAATGCCCCAAAGCGTGTCTTTAGATTTCCTTCATCTTTCCTTCATTTTTTAGACCCACGGTTCTGTCACAAGAAATCTAATTCATTCCTGAAAGCAGATTACATCCCACTGACACAAATCACAGCATATACCAATTTTTGCTCTCTGCTTTTGGGATCTGTCATAGTGTATGTCCTCCACTAATAGGTGTAAGTAAAAATACAAACTAAGTGTAGCCCAGGACTTGCGTCCAGACTGATGATGTCATCACCTTGCTCAAGTAGGAATGTGGAATCCATTAGCAGGCAATAACACTGGAACTGATTTTCAAATATTTTGCATCAAGATGCATTTACAGCTTTAAAACCTGCAACTGATTTGTGGTCAAAAATGGTTTATTTTTTACAAATGCTTTCCATTTCACCTTTAAGATGATAATTACATTAAAGGATGGCTGTAGGCTTCAGACAGCAAATTTGTAGGTTATATCTTCATGTGTCTGATCAAGGAAAGTAAACTTTTGTTTACAGCTGTCTCTGACGATGGCCAAACCACTTCATTCTTGCACAGAGAAATTAATCGTTAAGAACTGAAGCAACTAAATGGCACCTTTAAGGCATACATAGTCATTCTTATATAACTAGTGTTTTGTTTGTTGTTTTGTTTCTTTTTTGAACAGTGAAGAATCAAGAAGCAATCAATTGGACAGTATTCACGTTTTTAATTTGGGATAAAAAAGGGCATCATTAACTTTTAAGAAAATATATACTTCATTCTGAGTTAATAGGAAATACCTGATAGCTCTAATAATTTAATATTAGACTTTTGACCATTACATTTTTATTTCCTGCTCACTGATCAGTGGAAAATATGATAAGCCATATTTCATTTTGCTCTTCAACAAACAAACGTTTTGTTTATTTGTTTTTTTCTTTTGAGAGACTTCAGTTATTATTTAGTAGGAAAAATATCATCAAAAACACATTCCCCTAGAGAAATCAGTAATTTGATTTTCATCCATAACTAACCGTACAGATTGCTGTGACCCATGTACTAATCGTAAGTCAGGCACATGGAGTTGATTTCAGGAATAAGATACGCTGATATGCCATTTTTTTTAGTGCAACCTTTAGAGAAACCCCTTAAGAGAGCTGCATTTGAAGAAAGAAGTATTTATTCCACCTGGTTTTTATAGGTTAACCAAAGTATGCAATCTATGTCCCAAGTAGTATTGACATTCACCTGTAATTAGTCATAGAAATGACGTTACTACAAACAACAATGTTCCAAGGACAGTATGTTTCAATATTTACTTGTCAAAACCCTGTCTTTCTGGAATTAAGAGGAATGTAATTTAATTGAGAATTCTTTTTCTTCCTCCAGAGCATTAATTTACCATGTAATTTTGTGGCTAGTTTGAAGTACAGGTTCATGTTCAGTCAAACTCTTTTGCTTAATGAATATTGCCTAAATTTGATCTTGGATCAAAGAGAGAATGCACTGTTCATAGAACAAGAGAAATAACACTTCCCCATCCTGGAGACATTACGTATAAACACATCTACTTTCACGCAGGGTTAGGATCCAACTCTTGCAGAAAAAAGCAAAGACCTAAAACATTTCTAATCTGAAAATTCCATATAAGGACTAAGTTTTGTTATTATTTCCTGTTCTTTCCCTGTATCAAACAGGATCTGGCAACATTCTTCTGCTATCAGTTAACATATCCTCCCACGGGTCATTGGGGTCATCCAAGCGGTGGTTCTGCTCCTTTCGTTGAGAGAGATCCCAGAAGATATTATTGAGTGATTACTCACCTGTTGGATCAGCGTTTTCGTGTTCTTGTTGTGTCTTGTCAGCACTCTTACTTAATGCGTCCACAGAATTTTTTATGGGTTGATTGGGAGTTATGAAGCTGCAGTACCTGCAGCGTGTCGATGACAAGTAGTTTTGTGTTACCATTTCTTCCAGTACTGCTGATGCAATAGAGCCAGTTACCAGTTTGTAATGGAGACTGGAGCAGACACGAATTCCCATCTCAAAGGCAGCAATAAGACAGATATAACAATTACATCATATATAGATCTTTCCTTCACCTCCTACATCTGTTGTAAGGATATCTGTATGACAGAATTTGAAAGCTGACGTGTCAGTAAGGACTGCAATGCCCAGTGGCTAAGTAGTGACATAAAAAAGTTTTACAGATGAAGTACTGTAAGAGAAGAAGTTCTTTAAGTGTCTTTTAAAGCTTTGTCTATTAATAAATGAAGACAAGATTACCTGTGCAATACCACAGGTACAGTACTAATGCAGATGCAGGCATCATTAACTTCAGGGAAAGCCACACAGCTCCTCTTGGGGTTGCACACCTTCTTTTGATCTGCCAGCACAGTCCACTAAAGAGAGAGAATTCCTGCCGTAGCTCAGCATATCGTCCTCAGAAGAAGGAGGCAGTCTTGTAACTTTTAAAGCTGGTTTTAACTTATGGTTATGGCAATTCTTGGACCACCCCAGCTTTAAATTTTCTAAACACGTCATTTTGCTTTATAGTTATAATGTTTAGAATTTCTTACTGGTGCTAGTAGCTGCAGACCTACTTATTTATATCGTGCTCCTGCGTTTACATTTCACTCTATCAGTTAAACCAGTTCACGCAATATGTCAGAAGTATTTTGTGTTAGAGTGTTTAGATTTACAGGCTCAATGACTTCATCAGAATTGCGCTGTGTCTGCAGCTGCTGTACCAAAACAAACTATGGTTCACAGCCTTTATGTAGCAATTCACTATTAATTTGTAGTTCCTTGATTGGACTTCTTTACTGTACGTAAAGAATGCAAATGTACCCAACAACCTTATTTTTTCCTTTCCTATTAAGAAAACTTGTTGTCTTCCTCTTTAGGACATTGTCATTACCGGGATTCTACCCCAGCAATCAAATATAGTAGGGTTTGCATTTGAATTTTTGAACACTTTACTTACAGGTTTCCAGGCATAATTTTTTACTTATCTGTCAGCATTTATGTAACTGGAGATTTTACTACTGAAAGAAACTCAGGTTTGACAGAGATCTGTTGTATTTGCCTTATTAACAGAAAATACGCAGTAAACCCACCTTGTTTACTCTTCAGAAATTCAGCACTGTACTCCATGAGGGCTCCACAGCCCTGGGACATCTGTGTTTGTACTCATCTAAGACTGAATCCTAATATTTGAACATCTTTGTTGCCATCCTTCTACCTACTGTTTAAAATCCTTTAGGAAGAAGTCTCTGAAAACACCCCTTGAGGCAAGACCGTGCGCCTATTTAATTGAAAAGATGCTGAGGCAAAGAGCAAGACTGCCTTGCCTGAGGCCACACATTTCTCTTGACTTGAAATTGTGTGTACCTTTCCACTACTTGCTTTGCATCAAAACTTGTGTAAGGGTGGAGGGTGGTGTAAGGCTTGCGATCCTTACAGAGCAATTTGAGAAAAATAAAGTGATCTCTTCTATTCTGTTAGGTCTCTTTCCAGTGCAGGCATCTTGCCCCATGCTCAGCAGCCATTCCCAGCTTTCCCATGCCAGCAACTCTTGCTGACAGCCAAAGCCTTCACGTTGAGCAGCAGCTCCAGCTTCTGCTTCTGCGCCGCTGCTCCATGGCCCTTCCCTCAGCAGGGCAGGCAGAGGAAGGAGCCTGAGGCACCCGCACGGCCCACCCTGCTTGAGAATCAGATTTCAGACAAAAAAGCTTTGTCCTTGGGCACAAATATGAAAATCAGCTTGTTCGGGTATTTCTGACTCTACTGGAGCTCCAGCCCTGGGTCACGTTGTGTTTGTAGGGAGCCAAGGAGCTGTGTCACGGCTGGGGATGTATGGGGTTAGAAATGCATGTGAGTGCATGTAAGCTCACGTTGGCGGGGAATTGCCCTCATTTGTATGTATGCCTTGTTTGAAAAGACCTGCTGCAGCCTACCTCTTATCGAAATACAAAATAAGGCCCGTAGTTTCCAGCAGCACCCTTGTCCCTTCCTTCCCCCAGTTCCCTTTCCCCAACTGGAAAATGAAACGCGAACTTTAAAGTTGGGGAAATTGTTTTGAACTTGTCGCACTAACTTTTTGGTACCACCTCAGAATACCTGAAATCTAACTATTCAGTCTGTTGAGCATCTACAATCTGAGCTACAGCCTGGGAAAATTAATAAATAGCACCCTACTACAGCTTGGAGAGGAGTTCTACAGAGAGGGAGGATTTGGGGGTCTGCACAAATATTTGCTTTATTCACTGAATATGGTTCTAGTTTTCATACTGTGAGCTCACATTTGGATATTTGTGTCCTTTTGGAAAATACATACATTAAATTACAAGGATTGTTAAGTTTTCCATATCAGGATCTTTCAAAGAAAATATTAATTTGGACTACTTCAGAATTGGAAACATTTAAATTTTGCAGATTTATGTTGAGAACGAATGAGTCTTTGAGGAATTCTCTTAATTGAGATTTTGGTTTTTTGAGGAAAAATGAAAATATTTCAATAGGAACTCACAGAATCACATCCAAAGACAAATGAAAATTTTCAGAGAGTCTTCACTGACCTCAACAGGCACAGCATCATGCTCATTTACAGCAGATTTTAATGGTCAAATGCAGAACATTTGTATGCCTCACTGCTACAGAAAGGTGCCAGTAATAATAATCCCATTGGGTAGATGCTGAACTCATCCATGCTGAGGTCAGTGCTTGGAGGCAGATCCTACTTTGCCTTCTCCACTGACAATGTCTCAAGTACACATGCTGAGCTACTGCCAGACATCTGGCACATCAGCATAAAATTCAGTGCAACCTGCAGTTGAGTGCAAGAAATGGAGCAAATAGCTATGTGTTTTAGCTCTTGCTCCTGTGGTTTAACTGCTGTTGGCACAGTTTCCAGCTGATTTAAAGCAAGCCCAGGTATGTGTACGTGACCTGCTGTTGGAGAACTAACAGGTAGCCATGACCTCCTCCCCACTCCTGATTATACAGCCTCCAGGAGTCCTTGGGCACTCTCATGATTTACTTCTGTCTTTTCATCAAAGTTGCATATTTTTTTCTGTCCTAGTAGTTCATGTTTTTTATTCTTCTTGAACAGGTCTGTCTTCTCCCATCCATGTATCCTGCCATTGCAATTATTAACATTTCACTATATTATTGTACTGGGTTCTTTTCAGTTTGCTGGCATAAAGAAAATTATTATTAAACCTTTCTCTCCAGATATCATTATCTTTTCTTGGCGACCAAATTTGAGTGCATTATTGTCAAATGCATATATTAGTTTTCATTTTCCTTTCTTTGTGATTCTTTTTCTGCATAAAACAATGAGAAGTATAAAGACTTAACATGACTTAATGCTCCATCTCATTAAAAAAAGTGTGATTGTTAATGGCTAAAATGCACCTCACAAAATTATAAATGATTCTATGCATGAGAACTTAATTACAGAGAATTTTATTCCTTAATTAATCTATTCTAGATATAGATCTATAGTCTTGATTTACAAAAATTTAGTTCTTGCCACGGGTATATTTTTAAGTTACAAATGACATGAAAAAGAGATGAAGTTTTCTGGTATTTGTTAGTCTGTAAGAGGTAGGTGCTTGACACTTGTAAATCTAACGCTGTTTATCATGCTATCACAGATCTCTGCTCAGGCACTTTTTTTTTTTTTTTNCATTTAGTCAGATAACTAATTTTACTGACCTGTACAGATGACCTAAGATTCCAGACTTAGACATTTAAAACGTAACAGGGAGAAGCCACATTAGAGAGAGAAAAAAAAAAAAAGTCACAAAAGCTAAACCTTGTCCTTTAAAGTAAGAAAGGAAGGATATGCAGCTGGAATCTTTTTATTCTCATCCACTTAGTAGCATGCTGTTTAATGACTCTAAGTGATAATGTACTTAAATAGTTAATTCAAGGGCTAATCCTCCTCTAAAACTGAGCTGGGAACAAAAGCTGAAATGACTTTTCGAAGGGGAGGGACGGGAGGAATTCTGACCCCTCTGCCGATAATTTACAACGTGAAACCGCGAAGCAATTGAGGAGTAAGTGCACGGCACGTGGATTAAAACGCTTCCTAGAAGCGGCTAGGACTGTACATCGCCTCAGCCCTCCCTGAACTTTCTCAGTAAATACAGCAGCCTGACAGCCCGGCTTCCCCGCTGGGTGGATCCTGCAACTCCAGGAGGGAATGGCACTTCTTGTTTTTAATTAGCAAAGGTGAAAGGTGAATTAAAAGTAGCTGTTTGGCAAGTCAGAGCAAGGGGCTGAGTTCTGAAGAGGACCAAGGAGGAGGGTGCTTTCTTCTTTTTTTTTTCTTTTTCTTCCCCCTCTTCCTCCTTCTCTGAATGAATTGCCTTGCAGGAGGGACTGAAAATACAGCTTCTTCCTGAATCCACTGGCAGAGTTACTAAAGAGAGCTCAAGACACAACACTGCAGAGTAACGCCTTGGAATGTCCTCGCACTTTATAAACAATTGTCCTAGGGAGGGAATATTTTTACATGACATTTGCACAGCTTGACAAATGGCTAGCTGAGGCTGTGTGCGTCTCTGATGAACGTTGAATTTCCCATAGAGATACCCCACAAACTGACCAAAGAGAGAGATCTAACTGCACTGGGAAAGTACAAGTGGAACTTGGAGCCTTAAAAAAAACCCCACCAAAACAACAAACAAACAGCAGCAGTTAAGTGAAGAGCGCAAGAATTTGATCTTGGGCAGGATGGCATCTGCCCAGGACCTTTTAGTCCTGGCACTATATGGCTTGTTACTAGAGTTACCGACTGGATGTCATGCAACAGATACGAGGCAGCCAAGGTTACGTCTGTCACATAAAGGTAGGTCAGCATGTCAGGTTTTTAAAGACTTTATGCTAATGCAAGTTCATTGACTTAACTGAATGTATTGCGACGGGGCTAAATTATGGTCCTTTGACAGAGTAAAATATTCCTGTTAAGAAATCTGGTGAATTGTTTCCTTGTACTAAACTGCATCCATAACTAAGTTTACTGAATTCAGGAAGATTTAAGGCACTTACAGTGATGACTTTAGGCTACTGAAATATTCTTCTACCTGAAAGTGTATTAGATTTGCTTGTCATTCTGTCTTACCTTCCACGCTATAAAAAGGATGGCTAGTCTCTAATAAGAGGGAAAGAAATGGAGAAGATTAGCTGAAATTATTGCTGAATAAATATACTCTTGTGCATCAAGTAACTCTTAAACAATTAAATGTCTGTTTCACTTTTAGAATTCTATCTATCTACAAATATAGCTAAGGCAAAAAGACTGAATTCATGTGCAACCATATGATTCATTTTCTAAACTAGCAAGTGTCATCACACTATAATTAAAATGAATAACTGCCAATGCAAGTCTGCTTGCAGTTTAACTGAGTTACCCAAAGAAAAAAATGTCATTTTTTCTGACATATGTATGTAGAGTACTTATAACTTTTTTTTTTTTTTTAAATTATTTAAGTTTCGGTTTACCTGAAACCTGAACCATTCTTCCTCAGCTTCTTCAGGGTATCTCCTTGTTCAGGTCTGGATTGCAAGTGATTTAAAGTCTTCCCTACGATTTGGTTTTAATCCTGTGTATATATAAAAATACCTGTGCACAACCATGACATTTCAGTTCTCTGCAGCAGTCTATGCATTTGTAGATGATGTGCTTAGAAGTATATGACAGAGAGTTATTGCAGAAGGAGTGAAAAAATGTAAGTGTGCAAGATAAATTGATGATTGGCCAATCAGTAATGTTTTGATATTACCTCTTATACAAAGATGAAAAGAAAATGCCTTTTTGCTGACATAGTTGGGAATGAGCAAATGCTAATTTACTCAAGAACATTTCTGTGGTTATGAAAGTGATAACTAAACTGCATCAGTGTGAAGTACATTAGAATACCTATTTTAAGTATGGCTAAGATTTAAGAATTAGCATCAGCTATACAGCTCCATGTGTAGACAGCTTTAGTCTAAACAAGGTTTAATTGTGTTTTATATAGCAAGCTAAATTACCAATTATAAAGAAAAGAGAAGCTGAATAGGATAATTGGTCTGAGTGTCTTGCTAGGAAGCTATAAGAAATGGGGTTTGCTTTTATAGGGCTGTGAAACACATTTTAAAGAAAGAAAGATTTGTCATGGAAAGCTATCTTGTAAGTAAACAATTAATTGCTCTCAATGAAATAAATTATATGGCTCCTTTTAATACATAAACCACTTGTTTTTAGCCTATGGTTTCAGAGTACAGCAGGAATGAGTGACAAATGCTGATTATATAATCCTTTCACATCTCTCTACTGTTGAAAATGTGCATTTGAACTTTGATTATTTCTAGGTGTAATTACTAAGGCTATCGTTATTATTGATATTTGCCTGTGATAGGGTAAGGGAGATGAGAAAAGCACAGTAAAAGAGACAAAAAGACTTACTGTTATATTGGTTCAGGACTCTGGCTTAGCTGCCAGTTCTGGCAAGCTCCCCACTATGGTGCTGCGACTATTAACTGCTTCTGTGCTCACTTGTAGAAGTAATTGTTTTTTCGCTGGTTGGAATCAGTGTACATTTCACTGCATACTACTTCCATTTTTCAGCAGGGAGCCAGTAATTTGGCCAAAACACATCACAACTCTGATATTTTCAAGGAGATTTTAAAACATCCATTTCTCACAGAGGGCCAAACCTGCCGGCTGATGTCAGTTCACTCAGATCTAGTGACTCAGAAAGATGTGTCCCAAGTAAAATCTCTGCCACCAATACACACACCACCATCTTGCATTTTGCCTTGTACAATACCCTGTAGCATTTTTCACACTTATGAAATGTGACTGATTTTACAAGCTGTATTGCAGCCAGTGAGTGCCTGACCACATAACCAGAGCCAAAGGTTAGAAATGGCATACCTGCCTGCACCCTGGGAACAGCTATTGCAATCCTCCCAGCCAAAAGAATGTAGCGACCAAGCCTGAAGACAATGAGTAAATGTCGTTGCTGTATTCACTAATCAAACAAGAACAGCAGGAGGGTCCCTCATCTTAATTGCATTTACTTCAGAGAGAGCTGCTGTGGGTACCAGCTACACACAGGGCAGTTAGGGAGAGGCAGTGTGCACCCTCTTCACAAAGCTGCTCCAGCCTGTCCTGTGAGTTGCCGTATGGTACAGTCGGTGAAGCCCATATGTGTAAGTTTTCAGTGTGGAGTAGCTGTAAATTCAGTTAAAAATTTCACTGCAAAAGCCCCGAAACATGAAAGTAAGCATGCCTGCTCACTGCCTCCCTTTGTAACTGTGGATGCTGGTGGTTAATTGGGATTCAGGCTATTGGAAAATAGGCTAGTACTGACTGGTAAGATAAAAGCTTCTGTGACGAGTATGATGAGGTTTATGGACATGAGACATTTTTGTTATGGAAGAAGTATTTAAAACTAGTCTGTTAAAATCTTGTTACTTTAAAGAGCCAAGAGAAGGCTTCCACAAATTAGAAACAGAGACTCTTTGATTTTTGTGAATTCAAAAATTCTTTTCTTTTTCTTTAAAAGTGATGCTCAGCAAAAGTGTGGTGAACTGACAGCAAATGAGAACCTTTTGCTCTCACAGCAAACCAGGCTTCACCTGCAGCGCACATATGCCTCCAAACCCACTGCAACAAGATCAGGTCCTAACCCTTGCGCAGAGGGGTCACCTGATGGATAGGAATACCACAATCCCCTAGCCAATTAAGGGATATATTGTGCAACCCCTGTTTGACTCTATGGCCATTTACTCAGCTTCAGTGGGAGTTAATGAAAGTCCTGCATTCTTGAACTACTGTTAAACCTGTCAAGTTAATGCAAACTGTAATGGTGATTTTTGGTAAGGTAGAAGATGGTCTTTATTCACAGTAGACTCGAACTTGAGAAGGTTGCCATTCCTTTATATGGGATTAGAATTAAACCTATAACCACCTAACCATCATTTTATGGTTCTAACTTCTTTTTTAGTAAGCTGAACTATATTTATATCCAGGACTTGAAGGTGTTTTCCTCAAACTGTCAGGTTGTGTCTATCAGAAAATTTACACTGCAATTAGTACCACTTGTGCTATGCGCAGCATGGTTGTGCTAAAGGTCAGTGTTTGATGATGACCAGTGAAGATCTTGCTTGGGATAATAATGTACTCCAATAGCTTCATGTTGGTTTCTAGAGATAAAAATGTATTATCACTCAGCATTACAGAGAAATAAAGTTTCTACATTATTAAGTTATAGGTTGACAACTACATATAAAAATCATTAGCTCATTTTATGTACAGTACAGGCTTTGCCTAATGAGGTGTTAATAGAAGCCAAGCTTCAGCCCCTGTTCTTTATAGGCTGCTGGTTAAATTCTTTCCCAGTATCCCACAGTTCCAGGTCTCTCAATGGGAAATATATAATTAAGGTGAAATCAGCACACACTGCATGTTAAAAAGAAACTGTTTACATTACAGATTGAAATGGATTGGGTTTCCAGGGGACAGGAGGGATATATTTATATAAGCCTAACAGAGCTACACTAGAAGCATGTAGGCCTGAAGAGCCCATGAAGGATGTAATTGTATAATTCAAGCATTACGCATGGCTTGCAGTGTATGTCTAACTGGTTTTTTTTTCCCCCTGGTTTGTGAATATTGTAAAAAGCANTGCTGCAATGAGATCTGGTATATTCAGTTATGTGCAGAGATTTGCAGATCTTAAGGGATCTGTTTTCTGTTTTAGCCATTTACATTGCTCTTGAATGACTTGAGGGGTTTTGGCATCACCTGATCTTGGGTTGTGTAGCTATGCACTGGACACTGTTCTTGTCTGGAAAAGGTATGGTTAAGTAGCAGTTGTGCCTCTCTTACCTGCTGTGGGAACTGCTTGCTACTTTCTATAGTAGAGTCAAGCTGCAGCAGGCAGAAGGAGCAGACTGAATTTAGAAGGAAATGATCTGGATTAGAAAATTTATTTGCCAGGCATAAATATTTCAAACAATAGCAGCAGACAACTAAGGAAAGGAGAGCTGAAGTGTTGCAGAAGAAAAAAATGATACTCTCCATGTTCATATACAAATTTTAATATGTAGAACGTGTAATATAAAACACTTAATGTATAAGAATTTATGATTGTTAGGGCTGGCTAATCATCTTTGAGGGCTGCTGAGGTCTGTTACAGCAGACAGTGTTTCATTGCCATTTGCAGGAGCCAGACTTTCAGCACACCTACTTTAACTTCCTTGTTAATTGCAATTTAGAATTCATTTTAATTAACACAAAGAGTTTCATCATGTTTATCCATGATATCTTACTGTGTCTGTTCTCTAGCTAGGTGGCAGCAAAATTTACTCAGGGACTAATGACTAAATTGAATAACAAAAATGTAGGGAATTTTTAGACAGGCTTTTCTGAATTCTAAAGTAGGTAAATATATTTAGTGCAAGTATAGCATCTTCAATTAGTAATCACCTGGCCATATAAATCATGGCTAATTAATGACTAGCCACATAGCCCATAACTGAATCATGACTGATTCAATTTCATGCACGAAAATGTTTATATTTTTAACAGCTTTCGCTGTAATAGAATTTTGGTTTTGAATGACTAGGAAAGGTTGGTTTTCCTACCAAGGCAAATTCAAATTCAAGAAAGATGTTTATTCATGCTAGCTATAAATCACCTTGAATTTGTACCAGAATAAGGATTTAGCTTGTGGTCAATACTTACATATATTCCAGAGAAGTCTGTATTAAAAAAAGATTATTATGTGTATGTATGTACATACACATATATATATGTAACTATAAAATATGTGTGTATAACAGATTGAAGTTTGGCTTCTTCTTACAGTGAATTAAAGAGCAGTATAATCCTGAGGGTATAGGAACTCAAGACCTGTATTATCCTGTATTACGGCTCCAGGTCTAAATGTGTTTGGGTACAAGGGCTGATAACCAGAATTACGAGTATTTGGAAAAACCACGTGACAATCAGTCTCTTTGTCCCAGATTCTCAAGGCCACGTAGAATTCATTGTCGGTTCAGAAATGTTTTAGGGAAAGATACACAGATATCTCTGGGCCACTTGTGGGACAGAGAGGAGAGCTTTTGCATCCCTTCTCCCACTGGAGAGACAACTGATTCTTTACCAACAATTAGGACAAGGTTTAGGTTTATTATTCATCTATATCATGAGAGGTGCCTGGCAGCAAGTTCAGGAGTGCTTCCAAGTAATCCCAGAGGGACTTGCTCACGAAGACAGGAATTTTTTGGCAGAGAATCCAATGCTAGTTCCTTCCATAACTGCATTTTGTTGACAAAGGCTTCTGTAAGTATTGCTGTAGCAGAACTCTGAAGTGATAAGCACCACCGCCGGGGATGCAAGAAGCAGATTGTTTGCTGCGTAACATCAATCACTTTCCTGCTTTTGCTTTAAAGAACAAAGTACCATCTGAAGGTGCAAGACCAGAATATCCTGCATGCTGCTGCTTCTATGCAGCTACCTCCCCACTTTCAAAGTGATAACACCATCTGCTATTTTAAACTCTTAATCAGATATTGTACTCATCATTATTTCACTGAAAGTGTTATATTTTACTTAAATGAAAACAGGATTAATGTCGTTTGTATGGTTTACAGCGTGCTGTGCAAGAACAAGCATCTGTGTCAGGCCTTTTAAGAAACTTGTGGTCAATAAATATACTAAAAGTGTGCAATGGGAATACTAATTATTATTCAAACCGGTTTTCTTCATGTAGCCAGGCAAATATGATGAAGTTATAGCATGCAGCCAGCATTAATTAGAAAAATCTTCATTTCTTAAAGAAATGCATAGCCTGCAGGGATAAAGATAATAATCTTTGTTTTACAGAAAAAAGCCCTCTTAACTTGAGTATACTATTTTAAATGTTTTGTGTTGGTTAGTTAAT
>VYZV01045801.1:1860-35761 GCA_013401275.1 Pandion haliaetus
TGGATAAGGTCCTGTTCACTGCTAGGTTAGATTCAAGTTGTATTAGACCTTGTAGATCCCTTGTTACTTGTTTAGATTTGTCCACTGAGTGGTTGCTTTAAAGTTATTACTGAGAAGTTATATGCAGGCGTAGCAGAAACCAAGTAGAAAGTGAGTTAGCATGCTTTATTGTTAAAATCAGAACTATGTCCTTTTATCCAAAGAGAACCATAAACATACTTTGTTTAGAAAGACTGAGAGAACAGAAAGACACAAGACCATGGAAACATCCCCTTTATCTTGACCCTGTCTTCCCATTTTTGTAGTTGTTTCACCAAATGCACATTTAATTAATTGATTAGAATATCCAACTATTACAGGCTCCTGAAGTAACTACTTTAAATTTACATCAGACTTAAATAATCACTTATTTTCTTACCGAGTAACATTATTACAGCTTAATTTTGCATTTGATCGCTAATCAAACACAGCTCCTGCAAGTAACCAAAATGTCTTACATGTGAGAAGTCTCACTTTTGTTCCTAACAATCTGCATAATAGAGCACTTTCCACTGTGAAAATGCTTACAAATGGCCTGCTTTAATCAAGCTTTTTTTGTGTCCAAATTTTCCTTGGTATTTATGAGTGCATCTTTGTGAACTAAAAATCTCAATATAAGAAGCATTGGGGTTTTTTTTCTTAGTGGCCTGGTACATACAGACTGCATGTATTACAATAAAAGTCAAAACCCCAAACAACAATTAAATGTACATCTTAAAGCTACATATCTAAATCATAGGTAATAGAAAATTTAATTGTGAATTCATGTCTGTTGCCTTGGAATTATATCATGATTAATTTCTAGTCCAAAAACCTTTTTGTTGAAGTTATCTGAATTAAAATTTTTGAGGTAAAACATGAATAAAATGTAGATGCATACGGCTTGTTTAAAGTGGTAACTGGACAATTATTCTATCCATGATGCTTTTAACAGTGAACACAAGCACAGTTGACAACATTGCCACTATCGTTTTCCTTGAATGTTTTGTTTCATTTCACTGGGTCCATTATGGATGACTGATTATTTAAATTGTTTTTGCTGGGTATTTATGTTGTTTGGATGACAAAAAAGAATTATCACTTGAAATACATCACTATGTATACAGTTACTTTGTTAGTTACTAGAGACTGTGTGACTATATACTAGAGATTATGTAAGCTATCTGCTTGAAGTTTTACTGGTGTGCCTTAGAAGAGTCATTCCACTTAAATGCGCTTCTTACCTCTTCTCTTGGGACTGTTTAAGCAAAGTCTAGTACTTTTTCCTGTTTCTGACTTGCTTTTTCTGTTCTTCTAATGCCATTGCCTTGTCTTTCTAACATTTTAATCTTTTGCAACCATTTCCTTTTTTATTATTCCTGCATCCAATGCTGCAGTTGTTTTGCAAGAGTGTCTGAGAAGCTGACAGAGTGAGCAGGGAGAAAACTTGTGACAGAGTAGTCGTGAACAATTACCTATAATGGGCAGATGTTGTACTTCACAACCAAGGTAATACTTCTGGTTTGTAAAAGTATTATAAAAATCTTTCTACAGGAGATTGGAACAGGAGGTACTTGTCAGTGGAAGATTTGTGGACTTAATCCTACTACAACGCTTGCACTGTACTTTGAGGTGGTCAACCAGGTAATAAATATTTGTCTGCTTGTCTACTAAACACAGTAATTTTAATTTATGTGACTGCTGAAGCCTATGTTTTTGTGCAGTTCCCTCAAGCACAGTGGCAAGGATACAATGTTGCTATTTTGTGTTGTCAAACTTTAGGGATGGTCACTAACAGCTTAATGATGAGCTAATCTTGAATATGATAGTGAGAACCAAGGAGCTCTACAAATTTTTGATAGAGTCCATAATCTAAGTCCAATTTTTCTTTTCAGAGTGTTACTTATTAAAATGTATTTCAGTTGCAATATATGAAAATACTGTAATCTGTATATTTAAAAGTGCTTTTCAGTATTTCTCTGATGTTTTAGTTACAAGGTAATTACTCTATAATGTTAGATTTTAATTTATACTTTAATTGCTCAGTATTTGCAAGTAAAGATTGACTTCATTGAAATGCGTCAGGGGCATATACCCTGGTTTCCTGTCTCCTTGAGGGGGTACTAGGAAAGGGGATAAAACCACGACAAATAATGTGGTACTTCCTTCTAGTACATTCTCTTTTTCCAAATATTTGAAGCTCAGGAGCTATGTGAGCTGACTGTACTTTCTATATATTTAGTATGCTATATTGCATACTTTATAACCTATGCAAAGGTTTGAAAACTTGAACTTAACTTAGCCATTTTTCGTTTTACTTTTTGCATGTTTATTTTGGTCTCATTTTGTTAGTAGCTCTAAAACTCGTCAGGTCATGGTGTGTAATAGTTGATTTCAGCTGTCCTCATTTGGAATTCCTTACCTTGTTAGCAGTATATAAACCTGTATTTCTACTGACCAGAGTTTTGAAATTTCATTTTACACCTGGATTCCAATCTTTACATTTTGATGGCACTCTGGGATTCATTAATCAACATTTTGGAGTAGTTTTGTTGCCCTGTAATTCTAGTGAATCACATGGTGTTCAAATACAATTGCTGATTTCATTAGATTCTAACACGTCCCCTTTGAAAGTATTGTCTCTGTAAGGGTATGTGGAAGGAGAGAGCATTGCTTGCTTTAAGGGTATCTGGTGGAGGCAGCAACTGCTCCTAATGTCACTTAACAGTCTCCAAGTTTACTAGCCATGTTTAGTAAAGGTACTCAACATAATAAAACTACCAGACAATGCATTTATATAACTTGAGCTGCCTATTGCGAAAATTTTTATCATTTTCTAGTAATTTGTTTATACATTTTTGAATTATACTGTAAAAACTTGAGATTCCCCTCCATTTAATTATTTTTCCTCTTGTACTTAGCACAATGCTCCCATTCCTCAAGGAGGACGTGGTGCAATCCAGTTTGTGACTCAGTACCAGCATTCCAGTGGACAGAGACGTATCAGGGTGACCACAGTTGCCAGAAAGTATGTTTTACTTGTGAGGAATAATTTTTGGAAAAGCAGGATATATATTTGCCTTTTAATCTATAGATTAACCAGTCTGTTGTTCTGGGATATGCAGTGCTGCACGTGGTGGAGGCATGATCATACCTTTGAGACAGTTGCCTCTCATGTCCTGTGGGCTGTTTCTTCTCTGAGAGGTTGCAGTGGCTGTATAATAATGTTATGGGAGTGCTCTGAAGTAACCCAAGTGATTTTAGATGAGGAAGAAGCTTTGAGTGAAATTCTATGGCCTAAACTGAGGAGATGGTCAGACTTAGGGGATGGCAAAAATCACTTCATAACTAGTTTGAGAGTGCTAGCTGCAGTTCAGGGGGGTGTAAATATATGTTGTTCCATGCAGCTTCCTTGATTCAATTTACTTCACAATTTTAGAAAGTGATGTTTAATATTATGCAAGCATTTTTCAACATCCAATGACATTTCCTTTCAGCTGAAGGTGATTATTATTGGTTAATTCAATGGAAAATTCAGTTTATCAAAAAAACCCATTGCCCTTACTGTTGATATGGTACCTTGTTAACTCACATTAGTTATATTAGGAAAATCTTCTCGGTGACTGATAAAAGGACAGATTAATAGTTCACCTTGTAAATTGAAAAGAACAAGCAAGGTGCACAAGAAAACTGCTAGTGTGGGAATGTGTGATTAGCTTCATGGACAGTGTTTTCTGTACCTTACCTTTCATAATTAATATTTTTTTAAATATAATAACAAT
Organism: Pandion haliaetus; assembly: GCA_013401275.1. Classification (NCBI taxonomy): domain Eukaryota; kingdom Metazoa; phylum Chordata; class Aves; order Accipitriformes; family Pandionidae; genus Pandion; species Pandion haliaetus. The sequence continues at coordinate 5,661 of VYZV01045801.1, forward strand.
TTTATAAGTGGCATTATATTTTATTTCGCTGGTTGAATGGCCATCTTTCCTTTCACTGGGATGCAAATACTTGCATTTTTCTATTGCAGCTGGGCAGATGCACAGACGCAGATTCAAAACATTGCTGCATCTTTTGACCAGGAAGCTGCTGCGATTCTCATGGCTAGATTGGCAGTGTACAGGGCAGAGACAGAAGAGGGGCCTGATGTGCTTAGGTGGCTGGACAGACAACTTATACGACTGGTAAAAAGGACTATATTAAAAGAGTCAGATTGGTTTCTTGTTTCCAGACATATCATTCTTAAATGACTTGTGTTCAGTGACTGCTGTTTTAAAAATAAAAACACCAAATGAACTGAATATTTCACTTCCACAAGTGGGTATGCAGAATTAACTAAGATTTTCTATTTTACATGGAAAGAAGAGCAGATATGGTTTTAGTTCATTTATTAATGTTTCCTCAGTCCTCAGCAGTTGGTAATTGCCAGAAATTGGGAGAAATTCTAGCATAAGGTCAGCAGTAATTAAAGCTTTGTCTGCTTTCTGCTGCCTGTAATGATATTGTAGATGATACAATCTAAAACAAAAAAAAGAAAAAAAAAAAAAAAAAGTCAAAGTATCTAGAAAGCCATATGGAATTTCTTTATTTTCAAAAGTTCAATTTTCTTTTTATTTCTTACTTGTGAGTAGTTATTAATAATTTAATTCTAAACATGTTCTCCAGGGCTGTTTAATCATCTAACTGTTTAGCGATTTTAGAGAAAAAACCCAAAAAGTCATTAAAGCCTCATATGCAAGGAAATCACTGCTTGTTAAGAAAAGAAATTAGGTCAGTGTTTTTGCTGGGTTTCTGTTTGCTTACAAATCTGTAAGCACCTCAAATCATGTGTCTATTAAAAACAAATAAACTTACAGTAATGGCATGACCAAGCAAGTATGTTTCTTAATTTAAATAAATTTTTCCTTTACTCCAGTGTCAGAAATTTGGAGAATATCACAAGGATGATCCAAGCTCTTTCAGATTTTCAGAAACGTTTTCACTTTACCCACAGGTGAGTAGAAAGAAGGTGTGTCTATAAGGCATAAAGAGAGAATGCTTAGTGAAGGAAGAGGCACTGTAGCACAGAGTAAAATAAGGCTTTACACTGAATACCAGAATGGAAAGACGCCCTTCCCCCAGCTGCTGTCTGGCATGTGACTTTAGGCAAACCACTTGTGTTGTCTGTGCTGCTGTGCCCCCTTTTGCCCCCTGTCCTTACAGCTAAACTTCCTCTAACTGTGTGTATTTTTTGTTTCTCCTATAATGGAATCCTCATCTTACCTGAGTTTATAATTCAGATAATGATACTGTGTTTTTTAAGGGCAGTTTTAATGAAGAAATTCAGAAAACATGAGAAAATACAAGGTTTTTCTTTGTTTCTTTCCTATATGATTTATAATACCCGAAAAGAAACACGTATCTGGTGAAGTGAACTTGTGCTTGACTGTATTAAACTTTGAATAGTTTCTTTGCTAATAATCCATTCTGATAAATTCCTCCTTTCTGATAGCTCCAGATATGTTGCTAGTCCAGATAGACTTCCATGATATTTCTGTTCGAGTTATCTACCAATGTGTCTTAGGGTGTTAAGTGTTGTGGAGAGATTGATTCAGCGTGTGGAGAGATTGATTCAGCAATGAAAGGGTTTGCTTTTTCCATTTTACTAACGAAGTTCAACTTTGCTGGGGTTTATGTTCTTTTTTCTGTTCACATGCTGTAACTTACCATGTGTGTTCAAGCACAGCAGCCTCCCTCATAGGAACAGTAGAACTTAGAGTAAAGGAAGGGTTTGGCAATATTCAGTCATACTATTTATCAGTTAGTGTTGGAGAAGAAGAATTACTAAACTTTTCTCTTAATTCAAAGCTGCTTTGTAGGTTTATCTGTCCTGATCTCTCTGTCTTACTCTCATGAGAGTACATAAAAACTGGCAAAGGTGCATATACAAGTTAGAAATGTTAAAGGACTTGGAATAAAATTTTATCGTGGCATTGGTCTCATGTAGTTTGTGGAAAACATTTCTCTCCTTGTACAACTCTCCTTTTTATCTGTGAAAGTTCAAACAAATGGGTTTTGTTTTGCAGTTTATGTTTCACTTGAGAAGATCTCCTTTCTTACAAGTTTTTAACAACAGTCCAGATGAGAGCTCATATTATCGTCATCATTTTATGCGTCAAGATCTAACCCAGTCGCTTATCATGGTTCAGCCGATTCTTTACGCCTACTCTTTCAATGGACCTCCAGAGGTATCATTGTATATAATATAATAGTAGGTTAAAAGGTGCTGTTTTGAGAGAGATAGTTGTTGTCCTCACTTTTACACATTATAAAACGTGTTGTTTTAAAATTTATTGTATGAGAAAGAATATTCTTTTAATACAGAACATACTATGAACAAGGCAATTCTGATGTAGCATAGTCTTGCAAACGAAAGTCACTTTGTGAAGAGATGATATTTTAAACTAAGGAATGGTACCTTTTTTGTTAGTTTCTGAGAGTTACAGGAGTTCTGCTTTTGTTTTTGTGGTGCCAAAATGTAAACATCAACAAAGATGTTTTTATTTCAAAATGTACTTTTTCTGTAGAGTTTGAAAGAAAAATAGGGGTTTTTTTGAGATGTACAAAATTCCCTCTATCATAATACCCTCATCCAAAGCTTCTAAGTTTGATGTGGTTACCATTATGTATAGATTTGGTACAGAACCTTCCAGCTGACCTTATCATGGCACATTCTGTATAAACATAAAATAAAAAGAACATCTTCCAAGAAGCTTGTGAAAGAAGTGCAAGATAGGAGACAACAAAAGTAGTCTGATAGATGAGAGTGAGGAAATGGTAAGACAGTGAAAATAAACATAGTAGGCAAGGATCTTGGCAGGCTGGAATTCTAACTTTTGTTAGGATTTTTTTTTTTTTTTTGACTGTGTCATGGGGATAAAGACTTAAAAGTGGAGTTTAATGTAATGAGGTGGTTTGTGAAGAGCTACTCACAAGGTGTAAGATCATTCTCCCATGTATGAATAACAATTAAGTCACATGGGTGATGCAAGAGAGAAGCATGATCAAGCAGGAGCTGATACCTCAATATAGAATGAATAATAATCTTTTTTTTTTGTTTCTTGGAATAGTTAATATTTTTGGTATCCCTAATAAGATTGATCCAATTAAATCATATGGTACCGATCCAATTAAATCACGTAGTGCCAATGTAGTGTCACTGCCCTTAAAAAGGTGAATTAAAACCTTAAATTTTATGTTAGATTTCATAAATCATGAGTATTTACTATATACAGTATTGGTAGATATATATGCACAGTAATAATAGCGGCAAGGATAAGACTTAAAAAAACCCCAAACAACCCACAACCCCCAAATCTTATACTTGAATAATTACTGAATCTCTATACATTGAAATATCATTCAAATTAATGGCATTGTATATGTAAATATGGAGGTACTTGAAAAGACTAGAAAAGTGTATAATAATGAAAGAGTTTTCAGCTCTTGAATACATTTTTTTATTACTATCATGAAGTTATGTATTCAGAATCAGGCTGGATAACCTTAGAATGAGATTGTGTGGCTTGCAGATGTATAACATGAAAACGAGCAAATACAGAGCTTTCGTAGGTGATTGAAAAAGTTCCTAAGATTCAGTGACTGTTTCGAAGAGCTAGTAATGCCATGGGGTTGCTCAATTCTGCATCAGTTGGTAATTTTTTATTTATTTTTAAATCTTAGCCTGTTCTTCTGGATAGCAGCAGCATTTTACCAGATCGCATTCTCCTTATGGACACCTTTTTTCAGATCCTTATTTATCATGGAGAGGTAAGATTTGTCATTTCTTACATAAATACTCTTTTTCTGTAGTGCTACATGATGGATGTCAAGCCCCAGTTCTAATGCAGCCCAGTGCTTGACTTCTCAACTGCATGGCTGATACCAGACTCCTAATTCATGTTTGTAGTTTGGAAACCTAACATGCCTATATACAAAGATACCTGATATTACTTGATGTTTTGGTCCTGTTTGTTATGATGGGTTTAAGATGAATTAGCTTCAATATGCAGATTATTTGTTTTAGATCAGTATTCTTCCAACTTTTGAGAGTGTTATTTCCCCCCCCCGCTTTTCACTCATTTATTTTAGACTTCTAAATTAGTTCCTTAGGCATAGGGAGTCAGAACACCAAGTCTTATAGTCACCCTTCATCTGCATTGTCCTAGAGGAATGAAAAGTGCTTCTGGCAGTTAGGTAGATAGACATTCCCTGGTAATATAAATATAAATATAAATGCTTGTGACTTGCTAGTGTTCTACTTCCCTGGAGGAATTGAGCTACTGCTTTTTACTGCTTTGCAACTGTAAACGGTTCACAGCTGAGAGTTTGAGAAATACTGTTCTGGATCATGTACTCATAGCTGCCCTTTTTAAAATAGTTACTAAACTTCAACACTTCTTAAGTAGAAAAATGTTCTCTATATTTTTGTAAGATACTGTCAGGAAGCAGCAGAGGCAGGCTGCTCCCTGAGGAAAGGGGAACAGGGAGCTTAGCATGATTGCAAGGCAGGCAGAGGCCTCACCAATGAGGACCTGGCCCCACACTACCTGAGCAAGGCAAGCAGAGCAGTTTGTGGGCAATAGCCAGCATCAGCCACCAGTCCAGACCACCAGACAAGCGGATGGGGATGAGGCAGATCCCAGTTGAAGCCGGGAAGTCAAGTCGCCAGATGTGGGTCCAGATGAGTGGGGTACGTGGCCAGGTACAGGCCACAGCTGCAGCGTAGCTCAGGCAGGAGCCAGGAATGAAAGCCTCAGCTTAAAACAGTTGCCAAGCAGAAGAGGGGGGAACCCCTACTGAGGGTGCCTCCAGGTCTTTCCTAAATATTTCTTATGTGTCATAGACATGCACGTTAGAGAACTGTAAATAGTGTATTCTTGACCTCATGAACTAAATACTTAGCATACAAAGGATGACAAAAAAGGAAATGCAGATGGACCACAAATTGTAAGAGTTTAAAAAGAAAAAAAAAAAATCTAGTGGCATGTTACTTGCACATCTTGGCTTTTAAAAATTAACTTGCACACTATAGGGCAGAAAGGGGTGAGTGATAGAAGAGGCCAGCAATGGCATATTCTCCTCTGAGAAGCCCTGTGTATCCTCTAAGAAAGATTGGTGAATCAGTTCTAAACTTCTTTCTTCCCCTTATCCCCAGACCATAGCTCAGTGGCGTAAATCAGGTTACCAGGATATGCCGGAATATGAAAACTTTCACCACTTGCTACAAGCTCCAATAGATGATGCCCAGGAAATTCTCCATTCCAGATTTCCAATGCCCAGATACATTGATACAGAGCATGGAGGAAGCCAGGTATGCTGAAGTATATATTATGTAATCTAGGAAGTGGTATGTTAGGAATGTCATGAGATCTTTTTGATAGTAAACGTGCATTTCTGTGCTAAAATATATGTAAATAGCAAGTGAACATTTTGAATTTTAAAGCTTTTACAGAGCCAGATATTTGATAGTAGTTTTTTGCCTAATTTGTGAATCCTGTTATTTATTACTATTTTTACCATACTGACTTGGACTCTTGGATTCCTTGTGCGAGGTGTGTAGGACAAAAAAGATAGTACTTGTCAGGGTCTCTGGATGAATACCAGAATTATTCTTTGTGTTATTTTTTTGAAACTTACTAATTAATATCTTATTGATAGTCACATTTGCTTTGCTAGTGCTTAGAAAAAGACAAAAGCTTACTTTCTGCGGCATTGAAAAGTTGTTAGCAGTTCTGCATTATAGCTATAGAATCCAGTGGCTTGCTTTATAGAGGTGCTACTTGCTCTTCTGAATAGGTATCTGTGTGCATTTTTATCTCCAAATAATAGAAATGACTTACTTCGTACATGTGTAATTTTTTCTGAGTACAAGAAACTTCTATTTGAGAAGATTAATGTATTGCCTGTGTTTTGTGTTTTAAAGGCTCTTTTCCTGCTTTCAAAAGTAAATCCCTCTCAGACTCATAACAATATGTATGCATGGGGACAGGTAAGTATGAATCTGCTGTTGAAGCTTGTATGCATGATTTTCTTTTTCCCTGTTTCAGAAATCAAGTGATACACTGTCTACATATAAGTCATAATGCCAAGTTTTGAATCTGAGAAAGAAATGCAGTTTTGGCCTGACACCACCAAAATTGCAAAAGTTCAGAAAAATGAATTTAATTTCTTCAGACAAAAATGATCTGGTTTGCTATTATAAGCTTCTCTTAGGCTGCTTTCATGTCAAGCCATCTTTCTTAGACAGATACCTTCAGATTCCTTAGAATGAGAGCACTTACACACATAAAGACTAAGGGACCTTTTTACAATAGGGGAAAAAAATGTTGAAGTTAGTTATAAGCAAGAACTGACAGGTACACCAGTACCAGTGTACTGATGTTTTCCAGAATTTTTGTGGCCTAGGGACCAGGAATGAGTTTTCAAATGTTGTCTTTAGGAAGGAATTTATGTAAGAGTTCAAAAGTTAAACTTTCTGGAGCAGCTTGTATTCTTTCTTGAACGTTGCACCCCAGTTCCATGTTCTTCCACATTCAGCTTTTATAGTGGGAAGAGTAATTGCTACACTGCTGCAGGTGCATGCTAATGCAGTGTCATTTTCTCATGAAAATGTAATGGCATCAGATGGTTGAAGCTACACATTAACTGTACTTTTAGAGTATTTTGCTAAAGGGCGTACAGTGTTCAAGTCATGAGTGAGCGAGCTCTGTAGCAATTTTATGGCAGTGATATTTGTTAGGTGAGTTTTACCAGGGTACGTTTTCATAGGGATGTGTTGGTTCTAATGAAGCTTCTGGCGGTGAAGAGCACTGAGATGCAGAGTGCAAATACTTGAAAACTTTTTACTGGGTCGGGAACAGCACGATTTGAACCCAGATCTCTTGCCTGCAACATCAATAACCTAACCAGCAATCTGTTTAGTGTGTCTCCCATCATGTTTCCTCCACAACATACATCCTGTAGTTTGAAAGTTCTTACTTCTGTCTAAACATTGCCTGGAAATTTTTGAGGTTTTGACATTTCCAACAGTACAGGACAACTGTTTTCTGTCCGTTTTAATTAGTAAGCAAATGAAACGGTATTCCAAATGTAAATGCAAATACAAAACAATTCTTGAACTGATCTCCAAGAAAATTGTTCGTGCTGGACAAGTGAGACTCTGATACATCTTAGAAAAGACAGCTTTCCCTTTTAATGTTGAAAAGAATTTAATTGTAGGGTAACATAAGAAATGGTGTGTTAATCACCTCAGTGGCATTGCAGTGTGTGTGCTCAACACAGTAACCTCCTGTGTTTGCAGGGTTTTTTGTGAACAAAGTTGAACCAAGTACAAATTATGAAGTGAGAAGTGTAACTGTTAGGAGAGAATTTAAAACTGAATTGGTTTTGCTCTTGTTTTTCTCATGAGCTTCCTGGGTTGTTTCATGGAATTTTATTTTGTGCATAACTGAAAGTCTACAGAAAAATTTGTTAGTCCACATTGACCTGAAGAGGGCACACACACACCACTGAAACCATGTTTCAGGAGGTGATGAATTGACTAGTTTGGGTTTTTATATTGTAAGTAAAGACTTTTTTTTTTTTTTCTTTTTAAACTTTAGCAGGTAGGTTCCTTATATAGTATAGAAAACATTTTTCAGAAAATAATGGTAAACTTTTCATACAGCTCTATTATGTTGGTTAGTCTTTGAAGATGTAGTTGAAATTTTCAGATTATATTGGATTTGACATTTATTTGAAAAAAAAAAAAAGCTGAAAATAAAGGCATTCTCAATCATCTTTTTTGTCTTGGTAACTATGGGGAATTTGCAATTTGAAATGAAAGAAGAGGTCTATGGTACAGATCTTGCCAAATGCCCAGCTAGCTGCCACCAAATCACTGTTAATTAAATTTAAATCCTCATTGTATGCCTTAGATGAAAATTTTGAATGAACAGAAAACAAAACTTAAGGTGGTCTTTGAAAAGTCAAAGCCCACTCTCATGTACTTTTCAGGCTTGTACATTGTGACCTTGTTGGTTTTCACTTTATTCGCCAGCAAATAAAATACTCTGCTACCTGACCTACTAGAATGAAGGGTTCCCCGTCTTCAGAGCAAAGCTGCTGCTGTTGGTGGTAGCAGTGGTGACAGCAGCTGCCTGTGTGCACACGTTGGATGAAGCGTTCAGCTTCAGGAATAGAGTCTGTGCATTGGTTTTAATTACCCTGGATTACCACTAGCAGTCATCGTGAGGGATCTCTTTTCTTAGGGGTCTGTCAGCTCCTTTGGTGGCTAATTTACTAGAGGATGATATAGTGTCCTTCCATGCGTAATACACAAGGTGGCAAATATATCCTGCCCCAGAATTAAACTACTTGTAATTCCCATGTGGCCCCTTAAATAAGAGAGTTCAGGCTTAGCATTTGGCAGGATTGGAGGTAGAACATCCTTTATTCTCATCTCATCACCAGTTCGAAGCATCCTCGTTAAGACTTTCAGATCCGTGTTTTGGAAGATTTTGTAGGATTTTAGGCAGCTGTGATTTCATTTGGAAATATGGGTGCTTAGTACCTTTCAAAAGGTTGAATTGCTGAGATTTATAGGAATTCTTCCTACATCTGTAAATGGAAGTAATGGCAGATTGGTTTCAAAGGACTTAAGAGAGTTATTATGTATCATTTGCAAAGTTGCCAACTGCTATTTTATTTAGACTGTAAATTGTTTAAAAATAGTAATTGAAAGATGGCTGCTTTGAACTTCTTGGATTTCTGAAAATTACTTCTGAGGTCAATAAATAAATTGCAAAAATCCACCCAAAAGGGTTTTTTTAATCTTTTGTGATCTGATTGTGCAGCGGCATGACCTTGAGATGTTGTTTTTGGTGTTTCTCTGAGGTGGCACAGAGCTGTACGAGAGAATTGGCCCAGCTCTCCTTGAGAAAGCTAGTTGACCTTCACTCCGTGTCAAATCAGACCCTTAGTGGACTTGTTTCCTCCTTTCACCATTTTGATATATCTGAGTTTCAGTGACAGATACTGATTTGTTAGTTGTGTCAGTTGCATGTTTCTGTTTTTCTCACCTTTGTCTGCTCCACTGAGGTAGGAATGATACAGGGACTGTGGCATGGAAGTTTTATTTACTTTTAAAAATTTGTAAGTTAGTATTAGGCAGCTGTCAAAAACTCTTGAGTTTTGTATGGTGGTTGTAAGTATCTTGCTATAGTGCAGATCACTGCTGTGTGCATTAATATGGAAGAGAGTGTAGTTGTAGTTTATGCCTGGATTTATGTAAACGTATGAATATCTATGTAAATATAGTCTGCTGGTTTTTGTCAGAGGATTTTAGCAACGGTATGCTTCTAAGGTCTTTCTAAATTTATAAAGTGTTTATTTAATGGAATGTATTGTGCCTTAAAATGCTTTTTCTTCACCCCAAGTATAATCAGTTTTCCTTGTTTCCTTTTATTTTATAGGAGTCTGGAGCACCCATTCTTACTGATGATGTCAGCTTGCAAGTATTTATGGATCATCTGAAGAAACTTGCTGTCTCTAGTGCTGCCTGAGATTCTGCAGGGCATTAAAGGCACAGATAAGCTGTAGCCATATTTCAGCCTTTTCTCCTTTACCCTTGTCCATGTCTCTCTTGACAGAATGCTCTGATATGCACAGGCTGCCTGACTAGATGTAAAGCAGTGTTCTTTTCAAAGAAAAGCTTTTGTGATCAACAAATGTTTTAATGTGAGCTGCAGTTTGTAAAAATGACAGGTAGTAGATTAAATTAAGTTATAATTAGAGAAAAAAGAACAGTCGTTTTGATTACTGTGATACTATAATTACTTTGAGATCATTTATAACAACTTTGAAATGTGATTTCAGTTTCCTTTTTAAATGGTTGAGGTTGATTCTGCTCTGCACTACAAAGGCACATGGAACAATAAAGGAAATCTTTGGTGATGTCGGGCTTTCCAGACTGCCATATGACTAGTTTTGCTTACTCAGTTTGAGCACGAAGTGAACAAAGAAGCAAGAAAAAGCATATAGAAATAGTATTCACTCAGTCTTTTGACTTGGGCTGCCAAACTTTTCTTTCCTGCGGAGATACTATTGTTCATGTATTGTTCATTTTGGGAGTATTTAATTTCAAATATTTCTTCACACTTACCCTACTTGATTCTTTGGGAACAGAGATTTTCTTTATTTCCACATAAAAAAATTGAACTGAAAAAGTAAAAAGTCTGTTATTGCACAAAAGTTAAATCCACATGTTGTATTTCTGACAAAAGTATCTTATTATCGAACACAGTAACAGATGGATATGCTCAAAAGTTAACACTTTTAGCTTGAGCTAAGAAGAAATCCTACACTACGAAAATGAACTAAGAGCACAGCCTTGATTTTTGTCTTGGCGAGTATACTTAAAAAAAAAATTACCTTTTTTTATTATTGCCTTATAATGTTATTACACTAATGCATGACACTGCACATCTGCTTTTTTTTCCTGCATCCTTTTTGTTACGGATTCAACAGGCTATAGTTCTTGTTGAAACAGTATTATATAGAATATGATGTAATTAATTTGATAATTGGTTCATGCTTGATTTTTGGGGGTGGATAAATTAGTAGGCTTTCCCGTCTGCTTGTTGAAGTTTACACGTAAAACAGATGTTTACATAGGTAATACGACATTTTGAAAAATAAAGATGTGAAATGTGGTAGTGGGCAATAAAAAATTGTGCCAAGTCTAAAGGAAGAGAGAAAGTTTTGACTTGGGAAATTCAAACATATACTGGTATGATAAGCATGAGGGTTTTTTTTCTGTTTTCTGTAAATTCTCAAAACTTGATTAAATCAACTGCTCTCCATTTCTTTGATCTAAATGAGATGAGCTCTTTTTGCCTCAATACAAATAAAATATGTTTTTCTCTCATTTTCTGTATTGTGCTGGTTTCTGTTGATGCTTGAAATGAAATGTGGAAATAAAGGTAGTAATGATAAAATTTAGAATGACCTCACCACTTTTATTCATGTAATAATTGGTATCAACCTAGTTTAACTTCCAGAGATACTGAACTGTTCACACTAGTGGCAGTTTAGGAGATAAAAATTCAGTAGCCCTCTTAACTTTGTTTTGGTTTAGCTAATAAACAGCTTAAATTTTTCTTGTAACACTAAAGATGCAAAATTTATTTGGCAGTTCAATACCATTTGACTAATAAATCAATTCATCACCAAGTCATGATAATGGATGGGGTTTTTTGTGCTTTCCTTTCTACCCTTTAACCAGCTTTCACCTTGTAATAGGTTCTTCTATCCAATTTCTTGGCAACATTAGCTTCTTTTGTAACTTCAAGTATTTAACATTGTCAAAGACTTTTTGAAAATTCAAGTATGTCTGATGTATTACCTTTATCCTCCTACTTAGTCATGTCTTCCAAAGACTGTGTGGTTGGTGAGACAGGATTTTCCTTCACAGGAAGCATGCTCACTCTTTCCCAAAAGCCCATGTCTATCCATAGGCTCGTAAGTCTTGCTCTTTATTACAGCCTCTACCATCTTACCAGGGATAGAGATCAGACTTACCAGTCTGTAACTTGCTGGATTCCCTCAGCAGCCCTTTCTGTGGATGAGAATGACATAGGCAGCAGTCTGCCAGTCAGCTGGCACAGTGACTGTAATGATAGTTACACATGTTCACTGGCACCTCTGCCCTTCGATGTCTCACTGCCTTCAGAACTCCTGGGTGAAGGCCATCCAGTCCTGGTATCTTGTTAATGTGTCATTCATCTACTTGATCTAATACCTCTTGCACATTTACATCAGTCAGATGACCTACACCAGGGGAAGTAAGCTGTTTGTTATGACTGAGAATTGATCAACTGTATTGGGTCTGGCTGAGATGGAGTTAATTCTCCCCATAGCAGCCCTTGTAGTGCTGTCCTCTGCATTGGTAGCTAAAAAGGTGTTGATAACACACCAGTGTTTTGGCTACTGCTGAGCAGCGCTGGCACAGCATCAAGGCTGTCTCTCCAACATTTTTGCTCCCCTCAATGGCAGGCTGGGGCTGGGCAAGATTTTGGGAGGGGACATAGCCAGGACAGCTGACACAAACTAACCAAACAGATACTCCATACCATATGACATCAGCTCAGCTGAAAAAGCTAGGTAAAGGGAGATGGAAGGGGAGGTATTTTTGTCTTCTGGAGCAACCACTATGCATACTGAAGCCCTGCTTCCCAGGAAGTGGCCAGACATCGCCTGCTGATGGGAAGTAGAGAATAACATCATTTGTTTTCCTTTTCTTCTGTGCATGTGCGTCCCTTGCTTTCGCTTTGTTAAACTGTCCTTCTCTTGACCCACGAGTCTTTTGTTATATTTTCTGTCCCTCATCTAGCTGAGGAGGGGGAGTGATAGACTGACTGGCTTTGGTAGGCACCTGGTGCCCAGCCAGGGTCAACCTACCACATCAACCTTTAAAATCAAAATAATATGTTGTAGGTTGTGCTACAGGAGAAAGTGGTTTAAAAAAGATAAATTGCTGCTATTTGCTGTCCTTGCTAGCATCTGTATTATTAGGTTTCTTGGTGAAGAGATGCTACCAATATGTGCGATACCCATGACACACAGCCGTCTTATTACAAGGGTTGACCTATTTAACTATGATAGCAGGCTTTGCAATGATTTTAAATATTTGGTTTTGCCTGGACACAGATTGGAAATTGGAGGAAGATTTGGTCAAATCTCCTTGTGAAACACAAGGCCTTAGACTTGGAAGAAGTAGCCTTCTGCAGGACAAGGGATAAAACTGTTGCTGACTGTTCTATTAAGGACTGGGAAGCTGAAGACTGAAAATTATCCATGGGCAGTCAGAGGCAGGGGAGCAAGCAGTCGGGTGCTGCTTTCTCTGCTTTGTTAGGCAGGCTGTGAGTTTTAAAGTAGTACAAAATCTGTTCTCGATATAAATTTCCTCACTGGACACATACGTGCCTGAAGCATTGCCATCTGGGAAGCACATTTGTCTCGGAGAGCAACGTAGGTGAATCTGAAGTTAATGTTTTGCCAGGATCATGAAATCAGATGGAGGCTCATAGCAATGTAACAGCTGTTTGTGTTCTTAGGTATTCTTGTTGCCGGTGTTTGGACATCGTATAGAAAAGCACATTGTGATTGGCAGTCCTTGCATAGTGCTTGGTCTATAAGGTGCTTATTTCTTGCCTGCTGCCTTTTTCTCTGGACAGCTTTTCAGGCTGTGTGTGCTACACAAGCATCTGAATTTTTCTTCTCTTTTCATTGCCTTAAGTCCTGTACTTACAGTGCTGTCCATTTATTATGTGCACATGCCATCTATGTATTTAGACCAGCCCACAACACAAAGCTCTTACTGCTAGCATATTAAAGATTAGATAAAGTTTGCTGGACCTTGTAAGCGTGAGAGCTGCCCTTCATTCAGGAAAAGAAATGGTGTTTAAGCTCTTGTTTTGGAATGAGTCATTTAGAGCAATAGAAGCCATCATCCAAAATGGCGATGATGGTTCCATATTTACACGTATAAAAACCTCAAAGCTCCAAGTGTTTCTGACCGAACCTCAAAACCAGACTCCTTGTCATCCACGCAGAGATGTAAGTATGCTGGAAAGAAGGTCGAAACATCCCAACAGTGCTCTGCTCTTTCACTGGTGAGACAGCAAGCCTTTGCTGTTTGGTTTCTTGCTGACTGTGAGCTGCTGTGGTAAATGCCCCAGCTTGGCCTCTCCTCCCACCACTTCACAGGTCTGGGACTGGCATAGCTGGTATGTTAAGAACCTTTGGAAGTACTTTACAGTAGTTGAATCCATGTTACATTACAGCTTCAGGATCTCCTTTTTTGGAGAGTTGAGGATTTGTTTTAGCTACTCTGTTTATTTCATCTTTTCTGTTTTTTTTTTTTTAATACTAACTGTAAATAATTTGCTTTCCTCTTACTTGGGAAAAGGTGAGGTGATTGTTAACTTTAGACTGTCATCTCCTGCTTGGATGGGATAACTCACAAGGTACCAGGTTTAGACACAGATTTAACACGCTCAACCAAAAGTTGAAGTTAAATTGCTTAAAGGCATGTGGATTTGCCTGGAAATACAAATACTGTCAAATTCCTAGAACCTTATAGCTTGATCTGTGAGACTATGACATTGATGAGTGGCCTTATGGCTGCCTCCAACACACAGTGGCATGTTTGGAAAATTGCATTTCCCAATATTCCCTCTTTTCTTCGGTTAAAAATTATAGTTGATGAATAGTGACCAGGAGCCTATCCTGTTCTACCAAATCTAAGGCAAACAACTATTATTATCCCCCTGTCAGATTGTGAAGCAGAATAGAATTGAGCTCAGTTTAGCTTTTGCATTTTGGGTTCGGACAAAAGTTAAATGTTACATGAAAGCCAACAAGCCTGAACAGAACAGATGGAAAAATTATGAAGCTGTTGCGCTGCTCTGAATTGAATGTAAAATCTTTTTTAAAATAGCAGATTGTGCCTAATAGTGTACGGTTTTGTCCAAAGAAACAACTGCAATGCTAAAAGATAAACAATTAAATCAATGGCCATAAATTGATTTCTGGCAAAAATGAAGCAAAATAATCACTGCATACTTTAACAATGGAGGCTTTCCAGCACCTGCAGATTGTCCTTCGTGTGTGTCTCTCCATCCTCTTCTATGACTGCCTGGAGGTACCCAGCTGTGTTGTACACTTGCTGTGAAGTGGGGTAAGAGTTTGCTTGGAAGCTAATGTGTGTGGAACAAGCAATAGGCTGTCCTTTGCCTTTCTCAGGGAGAAATACATGTATTGTGTCATGGTCTACAGTCAGCTTAACGCATTGGAACTGTGCACATTCAAGGGGTGTTTCTCTGGCTAAAGAATGGCCAAAGACCAATATACCTTATTAGAAAAAGAGCCTGTGTCTCACAAAGCCCAGGCATGTCAGCCCTGTAATTTTCTCCTCTTTTCCCTAATACTAGGAACAGACAACTACTCAAGGGATTAGCCACTTTCAAAGCATGCATATAAATTATGCTAACAGAGTAACTTGGAACCATAATGGTTGTTGAAGTGGGGTCAAAATAATGTGGGATGGCCTCTGAGGTCCCTGAACATGCACTTCCTTCTAGGTTAGAACTCACCTCTGTGTGGTTGCCAACCTTTCAACCTCAGGAGAGGTGCCAGTGACTCATGGGTCACAGCTCGTAGTCTACAGATAGCATGTGGAACTGTATGGCTTTTATAGGTTATTTATAAAAGTTTAGCAAGGGAGCATACCCATGGGTGAAAAATTGAAGCTAGGTGGAGACCCTGAAAAGTTTAGGTGACACTCGATTGGTATGAAGTAGCCCATGTAATTGATAAAGTACCAAAGAATAGGAGGTTACAGTTCTAGGATTCAACTGTGAGCTCCTTTTCAGCTGCATACAGGGAGCTGGTACATACTTCACTGTTTTCTGTAGCGGTGCAGGCATGGTTGAGCCTTGGCTCTGAATTGACGTGAACCTTTTAAGACCCTATCCTGTATGACCTAAAGAGAGTGCTACCACAGGAAAGGGATTTTTTTTTCCCTTTTTTTTTTCCCTGCTAGGTATGTCAGCATTACAGGATGGCTTGAGTTACTAATTGAAACATGTGGACAGTTTAAATTGAGCTATCCTAATCTGCAGACATGTCACACCTGGCTAATGAAGTAGAGTTATAAGTGGTTTGTAGCACTGCTGACCTTTATTCATCCTGGAGCAAGTGTATTTCTGTTAGCACTGCTTTTTAGAAGGACTTGTATTGAATTTTTCCAGAAAACACACAGGAACTTTACAGGTGGACAAAATACTACTTGCTGCATTTTTCTGCTGTGCCATGAAACAGCTAAAAGAGCCATGAATGACCCTCAGATCTCTTCTTGTTACCACAGTAGCTGCATGGAAGTCCAGCTGCTGAGGCCCCCTCCTGTTTATCCAAGAGCAGATGTGAAAGAGGCTGTAAGGAGACACACTAACAGCTAGCCAGGCCGGCAGTCAAAGGGCCAAGTTGGGACTATTAGTTGCTGAGGAGCTCGTGGTTTCAAGCAATGCTGCCAGTCTAGTTAGGATCAAAATGTGACCCTCCCATGCAAGTTGCTGTAGTATATCCTCCCACGCTAGGTATTTTACGCACTGCACTGAGGGGAAAAATAGCCCGCATGGGCATAGCACTGTGACGTGAGAAGTCCTACAGCATGAGAGAATATAACTTCCCATTTCAGACTTGCTCCCACTCCCCTCCCTGCAGGACGAGGAGGTAAAAGGAGATGGCACCCTTTAAATGGTGGCACTGAACCAAACAATGGAACTGTACTCCATTTTTATCCCTGTACAAGCAGAAAATGAGAGACCTAACTTGTTACAGAACTTAACAGAATATATGTTTAGTCCTTTAGAAAATGAGGATTTTATCACAGACTGAGGCTAAAACTGTTTGCAGAAGATACCGTGTTTTTTCACTGGAGTAAAGACAGGTCTGGAAAAGAGAGATTGCTATCACAGCTAATCCCCCACAACAGTATTTGTGTAACAGACGCTTTGCTCAGGTGGGTCTACTTTGTGCTGTTTCCTCTGTGAATGAGTTGTCAGCCACAGAGGATATTTTAACATCTATTGCAGAACTAATACTTTTCTTACGAAAATGTAAGATGAAATTTGCCCTGTGTCATGGGAGAAAAATCAGTAAAGATCAAAAGTATATGACAATGTCTGGGGTTCTCTGCAATAGCAAAGAATTTTAAGTGCAATGCCCAGGTGTGCTGGTTTTGGCTGGGATAGAGTTAATTTTCTTCATAGCAGCTAATATGGGGCTAAGTTTTGGATTTCTGCTGAAACAGTGTTGATAATTCAGGGATGTTTTAGTTATTGCTGAGCAGTGCTTACACAGAGCCAAGGCCTTTTCTGCTCCTCACCCCACCCCACCAGCGAGCAGGCTGGGGGTGCACAAGGAGTTGGGAGGGGACACAGCTGGGACAGCTGACCCCGACTGACCTAAGGGATATTCCAGACCGCATGACATCATGCTCAGTATATAAGGCTGGAGGAAGAAGTAGGAAGGGGGGGATGTTCAGAGTGATGGTGTTTGTCTTCCCAAGTAACTGTTAGGTGTGATGGAGTCCTGCTTTCCTGGAGATGGCTGAACACCTGCCTGCCGGTGGGAAGTGGTAAATGAATTCCTTGTTTTGCTTTGCTTTTGTGTGTGGCTTTTGCTTTACCTGTTAAACTGTCTTTATCTCAACCCATGAGTTTTCTCACTTTTACCCTTCCAATTCTCTTCCCCATCCCACAGAGGGGAAGTGAGCGAGTGGCCAGGTGGTGCTTAGTTGCCAGCTGGGGTTAAACCATGACACCAGGCGATGGGAGGAAATTGGCCTGGTGAAGTGCAGTATGTTGGTAGGCCCTGCCAATCTGATGGGAGCAGAAAAATCCTTGCCAGCTTCCAAACAGGAAACTGACTTAACCCCAAATACTAGCAAGACACCCTGGAGCTTTCATTTGATTATGAGCACCAGTTTGGCATCCTAGAGCAAGCAGTGGTTAGTGGCTGTTTCCAAGGAAGGCAAAAATGGCCCAGAAGCAAAGCTGTGCAATGGATGGGTGGAGGAGCAGACTACTGCAGCCTTTGCAGAATAGGTTATCCAGTATGTTCAAGGCAAACAGATTTTTACTCAATTCTGTTTTCTGATTTTTGGCCCATCAAAGGTAAATTGAGCCAAGTATACTGTGATTGCTATTTTTGTAATTTGGCTTACGCAAATGAAAAAGCTGGTTGTGCTGAAATTTTAGCTCATAAACGTTCTGCTGTTACTTCCTTTCCTTTGGCAGTAACTGAAATGGCTTTACTTTGTACTTATCAGATGTTAGTCACACATTGACAGTTTGCTTTTGAGCACAGATGCACAAACTGATGGCTGTGCCTTCCAAACTGAAGTGATTAAGTGACTTAATAACCTAATAACTCTTTCTGGCTAAGGGATATGAATGAAATTTCCTTGAGAAAGCAAGAATACAACCCTGATAGGTAACTGTAGAAAATGAGACAGATTTTGTAATTGCGTGTGATCTACGAAGACTGCAGGATAGAGTCCTATTACTGTATATGTTACTTTTCACAGAATCACAATAAAATTGAGGTTGGAAGGGATCTCTGGAGGTAATCTTATCCAATCCCCCTGTTCAAGCAGGGCCACCTAGAGCTGGTTGCCCAGGACCTTGTCTAGAGGGCTTTTTTTGACTTAAGAAGGAGTTGAAAATTTACAAATTTAAAGACAGGTCCTTGCACAGGCTACTTGTTATGCAGCAGAATTGTAGCCCAAATGGGAATAGTCCCCCAAGCTGCAGGAGATGGACCAGGAACTCTCTGTTCCCCATGTCAGTCTCTGTCTTCGTGGCACTGTGCAAAACTACATGTATAAACATGCAGAGGATATTTCCTGAGAGATGATTTTAACTGAAAAGATAACGTGGGCAGGACACTTTCAAAGGCTAAATCCATCTTAATCGGTAGACTGAATGCAGATTAAACAAAAAAATTAAATTGTTCCGTGTGTGTAAGTATCTGCAATCCGTGAAGTGACAGGTCCTCATAGTAGGTCAGTTGCATCTGAATGAAAAATATCCTTTGTCCTAGTTAAGCAATGTGTGTAAGTAAGTCTGGATTTATTTTTTGAGATGATATATTTGGTAATGTATGACATAATGCCACTCTAAGCAGAGCTCAAAATAACTTAGAATTAAGCTGAACAGAATAAATAAGACATCTGTTTTAGTCAGATTTCTGCAACGTGTTAATCTTGGACACAACTGTCTTATTTGCTGATGGAAATATATCTTAAAAATAAGTATTATTTGAAATACCGTGTTGCACATTGCGATTGACAGTCCCCACGTCCTTACAAGAAGCAAAGAATACTTTCACAGCTTCTTCCTCCAATCTCATAAAGAAGTGGAATAATTTGCTTTTGCAAATTTGATCCCAATGGAATAAGTGGTTACTTTGCTGTGGGTGGATCAAATGTGCGTGCTAATGCCCTGCAGGATCAGAGCTTTGGTTAAAGGAAGATGTTATCTTCTGCGACGAATATCGGGACTTCATGCTAACAGGTAAGCCCTGCCACGCTTTGGCTGCAATTCCGTGTTTTTGTAGGATTGCAAGAGCAGGCCAGCTACAGAGAAAATAGTATGAATTCACAGCTTCCCAGCAAGAGGGTTTTAATTACTGGCATTACCTGTGGCAAACCTCGAGAGGGCAGTAGATGCACGAGGCTTCTGGCCTGATTCTGGTTCCAGTAATGCTAGTTACTGGTGTAATCAGGTGTCTTTGATTATCCCTCTTTTGCATCCGTATAAGTGTGGGCCCAATCAGTGTAGAATTTGAGTTAAATTCACCTTCACTTAGAAAAATACAGCAATATTTTCTTTCTTTTTTCAGTTTAAACTTTTATGATAAAAATAATGAAAACCCTCTAAAGTTAACAACCTGTCATAAGCATTTTTGACGTTTTAAGAAATAATCCAGAAAGAAGAGCTGCAAAGAACTGATTTAAAATATTTTAATGGAATAAGCTGAAACTCCTGTAAGTGTAACAAAACATCTTCTTTTAAAAAGGTGAACTTGTAAGATAAAATGTGCACAAATAAACACAAGAGAGGAAATTCAGCAGAATGATCATCTTTTGATCCTTGTCTTCTAAAAAGAATACAAAATAAGCAGAAACTAAGTACATGGGCACGGATTTGCATGCATGGGGTTTTTTTCATCTGTAAAAAGAGCAAAGCAGGGTATGATTGACTAAAGGAAATGAGATGTGTTGTATCTATGGGGCTGGACAAAGACTTGTCCAAAACATTTACACAGCTGGAAGTAATGTAAGAAGACAATTATCTTGGAGGTGTAAAATGTCCAGAAGAAAACTTAAGTTAGGATTTTTAGCGTTGAATGAATGCTTCTGATAACTCCAGGTTCATTTACTAATTGGGAAAAAAACCCATGGAATATACAAGGAATTATTAGTTCAGAGAACAAGAGGATCATCACACCTAATCACTGTCCTAGGTGGTGTACAAATGAGTTAAACAGCTCTGCAGAATACTCAGCTGGGAGCTGTTCTGTGACATGAAACAGCTACAACAGGCAAACCTGAGCAAGGAGGTTCTCCAAAATGTCAGGAAAGAGAAGCAAATAAATTATCTTGGAAGGCTGGAGCAGCCACAGGTGTCTGTGGAAAGGTACTTGTGACCTGTAGGCGTTGTGGGAGAAGTTTTTACAATGATAAAATCAGTGGCTTTGGTGTGTGGAGTCACTGAAGGCTGTATATCATAATCACTGCTCCCCCCCTGTCCACATAGCAAGTAATTTCATTAGAGAAAGCAATGAGATTGGTCAGGGCTGATGCGCCCTTTGTAAATCCACACTTTTTCTCACTGGCCTTCTTTTTCTCTATTTTTTTTTTTTTTTGGAAATGGATCCAAAGGAGATGTGCTTCATGGTTTTTCTAGGGACGGAGTTGAAGCTGGTCAGCATTTAGTTCCTCAGATCTTCCTCTGCACCCTTCTTAAAGATGACTGTAACATTTAGCCCCTTTCCATGGACCTCCTGGATTATCACATGTTCTGAGGATGATGTGACTTTACAATCACATCACCCAGCTTTTTCACCATCCTTCCATGGGTCCCATTTATCCCTGTAGACATGAATATACCCAGTCTCTCTAAATAGCCCTTAACCCTCCTACTTTTGCATTTCCTCCTTTCTCAAACTGTGCAGGTGTGTATGGAGGTCTGGGAACTTTTTGAAGACTGAGGCAAAAAAATCACTGAGTATTTCAGCCTTCACCGTATTGTCTGCTACCAGGTTGTCTCTCCCATTCAAAAACAGCTTCACATTTCCTTTGAACCTCAGTTTGCTACTAGCAAGCTTACAGAATTATTTTCCTTTTACCTCTTATGCCCCTCAGCAGCTTGAGCTCCAGCTGGGCTCTGTCTTTCCTGATACCGTCCCTAATTGCCTAAGCAATGTTTTTATACTTCTCCTTTGTTGCCTGTCCTTGTTTCTGCTTCTTGTATGTTTTCTTTTTTTGCCTTTTAATTCATTAACAGCTCCTTGCTTTGCCAATTGGGCCTTTTGCCGAAATTTCTGGTTGTATACAAAATCAACCCAGCCTTTAATTAGAATTAGAGGGTGTTTTGTTAGTACATCTATCTTTTTATTATTTTTAGACTAAGTTCTGCCATTGGCCAACTTGTAGATCTTGTGACCCATTTTTTATGACAATCCTGCCCTTCAGGAACCACTTTAAATCTGAATGATTCCCCTCCGCTTCTTCTTTCAGTAATTTAGAGTTTTGCCTTAGTGCAATGCAGATATAGTTAAGGTGACATTCACCTTCACAGGAAGCAAGTGTAGCTCAGATCCAGCTGACCTATCTTTATTCAGATCACTAATGTATACTTGTAATATTTCTAAGTCTGTAATATCATACATCATGGAATGTGTTTATTGTACATGCATATTGCATAAGGGCATGACTTTTGGTGGACTCAGCTTTTGATAAAACAACACTTTTCTCTTTGAACACAATACTCGAGGTACACTAACTGGGAAAAGGAAGACTTTGTTCCACAAATCTCAGAGTGCCTATTGTCATCTTGGAAGGCTCAGGTCACAAGAACTTCATTTTGATAGGAAGTTTTATGTATGTGAAGAATTTAGAGACATTATGAAGTTCTTATGTCAAAGTGGAAGATTTTTTTGGGGGAAAAGGAGGCGCTGAAAGTCAGCATGCTGAGTAGTATGAAGGCAAGACTTGTTCCGTAACATAAAAGTAATGGTGAGAGTGGTCTCAGCAGTGAAAAAAAAAAGTGGTTTTGACTGAAGGAAAAATGGATATGAACAAGGTGATAGTGGTTACTTGTGATCACTGAATGCATTTTCAGATTCCTTACTAGTAGTAAGAATATGCTGACTCTTCTGGGGTGACAGGAAATAGATTGGAAAGTTGCTTGCTTTTTTTTAAGGGATTATTCAAAACAGAGAAAATGATGTAATAAAAATAAAAACTCCCACCAAAACCAGGCAATGTAAAAGTATCTTCTACTGCAGCATCATCCAATGATGACTTCGGTGAGGGCAGGATTTGATTTTGCTTCCCAAGCAGCTATTGCATGCAAAGGTTAGACTGCAGAAGTTGTTGCAGCCATGAAGCATCAGATCTCACCATGTGATTGAATTAGCTGATTTCATGAACTGTGGCTGCAGATGTAAAGGCTCAGGCTTGACTTAGAGCATGAAACATCTGTTAGAGGGAGTGAGCTGTGAACAACCAACAGAGCTATGGGAACAGGCAGTAAGACAGTTGCTTTGCATAATACCTCATTTCTGTTTATTTTATTGCATCAGAGCTCTCTTTGAAATCAAGCTGTTTATATGTTGTTGTTCCCTAGTAAAGCTTCATTTGCTAGAGAAGGCAAGCCTTCTGCAAGCTTACAGTGAATGGAAATTTCAAGACAATTGCAATAATTCTTCTGCATCAAGTAAGGGCAACTTCAGTGACAGACAACTGGAGATTTAATGTTTTTTTAATTAAAAAAAAAAAAAAGAAAGGATTGCGCATTTTAGAAACCCTGCCATTTGCTACTGACCTGCCTGCTAGCTGGAGTGAGCAGTGGAGCTGTCCGAAGATTTTGTTCACCAGCATCAGGCCGTGGTCACTGCAACCAGCTTGCCATGGTCACGGCTGCTGTGTTTCATCTCCCAGCTCAGGCTTTTGTGCACCAACGTCCCTGCGTGCAGCCCCCTTCTGAGACACTGGTCCTGCAGCTGCCGCCCTAAAGCCTTCGCCCCCCTCGCTTGTACCCCAGCCCCATCCCCCATCCTCCTCCTCAGGCCAGCTGGTGCTGCCTGCCCCGTGCATAGTCTGGCCATGTACCTGCTGCCCGCCCTTCTCCCTCACGTGAGAGAGGCACAGGCCTGGCTGTCCTAGCTTCAGTTGCTTCAGTTGCAGGTAGAAGAAGCATTTGTTGTGGCATCCTGGCAGAAATGGAGGTATTTGGCTTCTTCAGTCCCTCACGAAACGCAGGAAATCCCAGTCCCGCTGCACACCCTGTGGTGAATATGTCCTATGCGCACTGGCTTCTGCCCTTGCTTTGAGGCTGAGTCCTCGGCTCCACTGTGGATTTTTTTTTTTTTTTTTTTTTTTTTTTTTTTTTAATANGTGCAAACACAAAAATATCCTCCCTGTTGGAAAGCTACTGTGGTGCTATGCCAGGGGCTAAATGCCAGGTCCCCTGTTTCCTGTAGGAGGACATCTCCAGATACAGGGGCGCTCCTCGCTGGTGAGGTGCTGGTGCAGCCATTTTCTCCCTGAAATGCGGTTACCAAAGAGTCTGCCTGGGCTTCAGGTGCCACATGCATGGTGACACGATGAACGTCAAATATGTGAGGAAACACGGGATGGCTGTATGTTTCTGGTAAATCCAGACTCCCCTAAATGTACTGGCAGGACCTGAGAGAAGGTTTTATTTAAAGCTGCCCTGTGGCTTTACAGTGAGGGGGAGGTTAGAAAGCACATCTGCAAGGTCTGCATATGGTGCCGCTCTCATGCTGATGCTGTCATTACTCACCTGAGCACTGGGCAGAACCCGGCTCTGCTCTTCACAGTGATTTTTTTATTAGAGAGCTCAGAAAAGAGCACTTGACTTGTTATTTGCTGGAAGTAAGGGCAGTGTTGGACATTATCCTATAACCTGAGAAAGAACTAAGTAATTTGGAGAGAATTTCATGCTTTCTAAAGTACCAACTTCTTCGTAGTTTTTGTACTACTGTAAAATACCTCAAAACTGTGGCCTGAAGCAGTACAGAAGATTTCCTTCTTGTGGCTCCCTTACTCAGTGTGACTGCACCCTCAAATGGGATTAGGTGACAGCATGTTTGAAGTGCAATGTTGATTAAAATCAAAACCATCTGTTTCCTTGTATTGAGTATATGGCTTTGGGACATAGCCTGACCTGACTTTACTTTAAATCAAATAAAAAGCAGAGTCATCCAACAGAGGTCTGAATTGCCACTATCTAGGTTTTTCACCAGTCATAAATTACAGGAGTTAAGATGCTTTTGAAATAAATGGTACAACACTTACAAAAACCAAGTAAAATCATCTAGGATTACAGACCTCTTTCCTGCCTAGAGCTAACTGCTCTAAGCAGGCTATGAGCTGGAAATAGAGATGGTCAAAAAAAGTAATAGAGGTAAAAGATATTATGTTGCCTCCACACTCTTACATGGTAGAAGATAGAATTACTTGAACAACCACAAAGTCTTGGATACAGATGGGTCAGGGCAAATGATAGGTTGCTCCTTGATTCGCTTTCTTCCTTCAAGCAGTTCAAATAATTGAGGCCACATGGACCATGCAGAGAAACATTATTTCCTTTGCTTTTCCAGGTGTGTGAGCACCAGAGGCAGCTGTAGCTGGAAAGCCTTTGGAGACATCGTTGGCTTTGTTGGGCAGCACTGTGAAGGTAAATTTTGAGCAGAATTCTGCAAATTTGTTTTGGGCAAAGCAGGTAGCAGACTTGGTTTTCTGATCTGACAAGAGGGGAAACTGTTTTCTCCAGGAAGAGCTGGAAAAAATGTATGTGAGTTTGAGTTCTTATTTCCTAACAGGCCAAAGCCTGTTATATTGAGAACTCTGGCTTGTATATACTGAATATCTTAGTAGATTGGCATTGTAGTCTCTCGGTCAAATCTGGATATTTATTTGTTGTGGTGGTATAGTGCTTTACTGAAATGGTTTAAGGACTAGAGCCCTGTAGTATAGGATTGGTTTGTTGGTTGTGTAGTCACAATTTGGCCAGAAATATTTTGGGAGAAAGCGCTAGTGAATATTCTTTGTTGAAGGAGAAACTTTGAATAGAGTTTCTGATTTAGGGAGCCACATCAATCCTTTAATTAAGACTAGCTAAATAACCAAGAGTACTACATTGTCACTGGGGATCTGTTAATGCTGTAATGACCCAGGTTTTGCTTCAGTAAGGAGTAAATGCTAACTTCAAAAGTGTCCTTGTACTGATTTTCCTTTTTTAATGAAATGGGTTTTTCTGTCCAGATTCAAGTTGTAGAATGTTGTAAAGCACTTTCACACTGGAGTAACTGCTCAAGGGATGGATTTTTTTGTTTGTTTGTTTCCTTTAGTTTTACCACTATAAGTTGAAACAGTCTAAATCTTTAAAATGTGTATGACATATTTATTGAATCAATTCCTTTACCTGCTTGTAGGTAGAAGTATTTTATGTGCTTAAACAAGGGAACACTAGGGCTTACAATGTTGCTCTCTGTGTTGCACCAGTCTTCTCTCTTTTTTTTTTTTTTTTTTCCCCAGTAAATACATGTGCTAAAACCCCTCACAAAACTTTGTTAAATGTATCACTGTTATTGCACTGTTATTTTATGTAATAAAAGCTGTTGCAGAAGGAAAAAAACCCCCTGAATTTGGTTAGGACAAAAGCTGATTATATAAAGGCTTAATTTACATTTCATTTTTCCCAGTAGGTTGTATAAAATGGCAGTAGCGTAGTCATTTTTGTAATGCAGTAATCCTGTGCTTGGGCAGCAAAAGCCATAAGTTTAGGTGAAGCTAAATAAAATCATGAAGGGGTAGAGATATTAGGAAAAACTATAGTTGTTTTCTGAGTAGTTTCTACTGCTTTCTGCCTAGCCGAGTGCTCACGGAAACAACCTTTTGCAAGAGACCAAGTGCTAGATTTTTTTTTTGCACTGTCACCATTTTCACCAAAGGAATCCTTTTGAGTTAAGTGAAGTTACAGGATAGTAAGATTAGCAAAAGCACTGGGAGAATAGATACCTAAAATAGGAGATTAGGTGCTGTTATGGCTCAGTACTTTTGTATTTGCTGTTGTGTTTTCGCTTGTAAATGCCACTTAGTTAATAGTGCTTTGAGAATTTCTGTCTTAGTCACCAAATGATGCTAGAAAGACAAAGAGAAGACTCCTGAGCTGTCTCACTGGTTCAACACCCATCTGAAAGAAGTAGTGAGACTACAGCTTCCAGTTATGATCTAGGTGGACAGCGAACAGAAAATAGAGGAAATGTCAACATTTGAAGATATTACAAATATTGATTAATGTGTTGCAACTTCCTTCTGACTCTAGGAAGTGTTATCCTTCTTTTTTAGATAGTGATGCTGAGAAGTTAACGGGCTTAACCAGGAGTCTATGTCAACTCAGCATCACCAGACATGGCGTTCTCATCTCCTGAATGTTAGTCTGGCCCTTAAGAGAATTGTCCCTTCTGTGTACTCCTGTGACCCAGTTGAAAGGTTGCAAGCAAACCAGTTCAACGTATTGATATGGAAAGTCACTGGCCTGTAGCATAAAAAGTTCAGTGCCTCAGCTCAATTATGGGTCACCACTGATTCTCTGGCTACGTTCAGTTTAAGTAGAACTAATCATGAATACATTTCTGCAGATACGTTGTTTCTTGGGAATACGGCTCTTGCTATGCCACCTTATTTTTGGGTTAGGACAGAGTTATAATCTCATCTTGAAATAATGGTAATAGAAGGAAAATATTTCAAAATCTTTCTTCAGACCAGTGAATGTCTGCCACTAAAAGCCTTCAAGATACTAACTTCTCAAGGTTATGCTGGGTTCTTTTGCTGTCAGTGGGAGGTGAGAGTGGATGCTACCTTCAGTGAGGCTTTTGGATTTCAGTAGTTTCAGCATGTACTAGGCAGGAGACTCTCTTAATGACTGCAGTCCACACACTGTAACATCCTGAGGTGAACAGTCTCATGGCACAACTGGATAAAAATATAGGTGGATAACTGAGATTCTTAGTCCGAAACAATATAGATAGGTCTCTTCATATAAAGTTTTTTAAGAAAGATTACCTCATTTATAAACATAAGGTAGGTGTATAAACCTGTGATTTAATTGTCTTATTCACATTACACAAGTATTTTTCATGGTGACTTCTCAGACTGAGTCTTTATTAGCTATTTAATAGGCAACTTCTATGAACCACCTTGAATGTGTATTCCTTTGATCTCCTCTGTTAGCAATGATTTGTGCCTAATCTATTCAGAGACTGTGTATACTAAGCTGAAAGAATGTCATAGACAGTTTTCCATTAAGTCATGAAATAAAAAAATTGTGAAAGCTACTGTAAATGAAATATAAAAAAGCAAGGTGGTAGCTATACAGCTAGGTTGTCGTTCATAGTATTTTGTAAATTATAGAAAATTACTTACATTAAAAGAAAAATAATGTTCTCACCATAATAATTTTCAACTGGTATGTTTTCATCAGACTTTTTTCCCCAGGGTATTAAAAAAGATTGTAAAATAGACAGTGATAGTTTTCTGTTTGATGACATGATAACTTAGTTATTGTATAAGTATTAGCAAATCCAATGATGTTCATATTAGAAGAGAGGAACAAGCTCACATAAATGGCCTGTTTGTATGAACTAGCCAAAAGGGTTTGTAATCTATTTGCATAAAGAAGGTTTTTTTTTAAAAGCTTTCTGGAAAAAGATGTCCTTGGTAATAGGTGTGATGCTAAAAACAGACAACAAAAAGACCGTGCCATAAAGGGCAAAATCTTGTGCCTGCTGACACTAGCAGGAGATGTACTGACCCCAAATCCTCTTACATTACTCGGAGATTGATGAGTGAAGTTGACTTCAGCTTTCTTGAATAGCTGACCACTTCTGGAATAGAAGAAAACTAACTGTAGTAGCTTCTCCTTACACCTTTGGACAATGAGTCTGAAGAATATAGTAGCTACTTGTGGTGTTAAGAGTATGCTTTCAAGTACTGTAGTCATCAGTCTTGCTCTATGTCTGCTCAGACCATCTGTGGCAGTTCAGGAGCATTTATCCTCTTTCAAAATCTGTGTTTTAGATTCCCCAAGGGCATCCTATTAACTACTAAGGGTAAGAGAGAGCACCTCTTTCATCTTCTCTCCATTTAAAATGCATGGAGGGGCCTTTAGCAAATAGTAAAATGTGATAAGAAGCTTCAAACAATCAGCTTGTGCACAAAAACTAGGAAGGAGATGTAGCCTGTCAAATAAAGAGAGCTTTGAATAATAATAATAATAATAATGATGATGGTGATATATAGCGGGTTGCTTTGGGCTTTTCTTGGAAACATGGCAAGAGATCTATTTAGAGTAGTAGTAAAGTGCTATAAATCCTACTGTATTTGGGAAGTTGAGGGTTTGTCAACAGCCAAGCCCAACTTACTCGAGGTGAAAAGCTATTGGTACATCAAGTCTTGTATCTGAAGTGAGGAAGCTTGAAGATACAAAATCAGTAGATGTAGGCTCTATGTTCTATTTTCAAATAGTTGTTCCATTGTTTCTTCTTGGACAGTGGATGCTATTACTGCTGTTTGCCAACTGATATGTTGTCAGCTTCTTGTACATTTAAAAAAAAATATCTTTAAGTGCATACTGCCTCTTTACGCTGATGTGATCTTATGTTGAATTTAAACATTTCATGTGTTAGTAAGAACACAGCTGGCAAAATTAAAATGCATACTGAGCCTTTAGCTCTGTGGTTGCTACAATGTGCTTGAAATATTATTGCTCCTAAACCAGTTGATCTATAATTACATCTGACCAAGTGTACCATAAACCCCACTCCAGTGTGGATGTTGGTGTTATGCCATGTAGCACCACATAAAGTCTTTCGTAAAGCTGCAGCTCAGCTTACCGTGAGCCTGGATCTCCTGTACTAATCTGCTGCTATAAATCAAGCCCTTTCATTTTATTTCTTTTGCCACTAAGAATTCCAGTAGCCTATCAAACCAAGGAGAGCCAGTGCAGAATCATGTTGCTGCTGCT
Source organism: Pandion haliaetus (assembly GCA_013401275.1). Taxonomy (NCBI): domain Eukaryota; kingdom Metazoa; phylum Chordata; class Aves; order Accipitriformes; family Pandionidae; genus Pandion; species Pandion haliaetus. The sequence goes on from VYZV01045801.1 coordinate 34,644, forward strand.
GCTGAAAAGGTACCCCATTACAGTTTTTTTTTATCTTTACACAGTTAGCGGCCCATCTCAACAAAGTCTGAACCCCAATTGTAGCTATGTGCTGTAAACTATCTAACAGCTAATGACAAATACAGACACTGCTGTGGTTGAGGAATGCCCTTTTTGAAGCTCTGGTCTTTTGAAGTTGGAAGCAGCAACTACTCCTTTCCTTGGTAAAATCAAGATATGTTTAATTTTATCCCTGAGTTCTTAGTTGAAAACTTACCTGAGAGTCTGTGCAAGAATACTGTAATTTTGCCAAGACTGTTTGGCTTTTCCACTTGGTGAAGTTGGCATTTATCATATGAAGAGAGGCTTTCGGTGAACCAAAAAAACTGGTAAAATGAGAGAGCTGGCAAGAAATTTAGTCAAGTGTAAATCTGTGCACTGACAGAAGGCACAGTTCAAAGCAGTGTCAAACCTCTCTGACTGTAACATAGGCATGCAGTTTTGAAGAGTAGGTGGTCTTGGTATGTGTCTTGAACAACTTGATAATTATGAAAGATCTTTAATTCTTCAGCAGTTTTATCAGCCTCAGCTTCTGCTGAGAACTAATTAACAGTATCCTCCAATTTCTTGACCTGCATTTTTCTGTTCTTCAGATAATGCTTGGTTTATCTGTGCCTTAGGCCCAAGCTGCTAAAAAGCAGGAACACTGACAGAGCTGCAAGTGTTAGCTTGTCCTCAGCAAGAATGTCTTTCTTCTGGATCCTCCTATGCAGGCATTTGATTACTCCAAACATTGGATTTATATAATCAACCAAAAATTAAATAAGGAATATGGAAACCAGTTCCTAAATCTATGCTGCGACTTTCTGCTGGTTTCTCTAGGAGACTAATAAAGGTCCTGCAGGCTTAAAGACTATGAACACAGTTACTCAAAATTAATCCAGTCCTGTGAGACCTGGCACTGTTGATGCAAATGAATATTGAGAATGTCTCAGAACAATGAGTTCCAGGTCTGAGATTGGTGTGGCAAAGTCCTTGTAGCTCTAAATGTGCATGCATGTGTGGTTGAACACTGTGTATACTTCAATGTGGAAAAGGATTTCTTTTGTTCTTCAGGCTGTCAGGACACAGATAGCTGA
>VYZV01045803.1:399-25774 GCA_013401275.1 Pandion haliaetus
ATAACTTAAACAGGGTATCCTGGGCTAACATGGTGAGACTGTATATTATACTTCTCTTACATATGTGCATTATGGAAAAATCTATGCCATGAAGTAAGACAAAGGATATTTTATCATTTAAAAGGAATTTTTTGAAAATACGTTGTGTCTCCAGCTTCACCAATGCCTTTCTCATGTACTTAATCCCAACAAGCATTTTGCAGGGTTTGCCTTACCACTTTTCAGTATGAAAATAGCAAATCAGCAATTACTTCCAAAGGAATTAAAAATATTCTCTCTGCCTGCCATCTCTTCGCTATTTCTTGATTTTTGTAATGTTTTTCAGAACTTAAACATGATATGAAGTTATCTTAAAAATATTTGTTGGGGTGAGGACTGCTCAGAGCATGAAAAATAATTGTTTTCTTTCTGCGGATTACAAAAGACAGCTTCTGCTACTTTTTGCCAACTTGATTATGAAGAGATGGAAATGACTGTAGATAGAGAAGATACCAGTTAGTGGACTGGGGAGGGGGGGGAGTTCACAGGCTTTCAGACAACCAAGAATTTTTTCATGCCTAGATTAGGTGATGTACCATAAATCAGTTTAACCCCCCTGCTCTCATAATAAATTCTTACATATTCTCCCTACTCTACACAAAACTTTCTGCACTCTGCAGTCTCACTGTTAGTCCAGGATACCCTATTGAGCCATACTTCACATGCTGTCTGCCTTTCATTCAAGAAATAATGATAGAACCTCTTATTAAGATCAACTGTATTCTCCATGTACCAACTACCTTCCTGAGATTATTACATTTAGAAGCCATTGTTTTTATCTTCTTTTTGGCTTTCAAGTTTTCTGTTTCCAGTCTGAAGAAAGGGAGTTAACAGCTTGTTGTGTATGCTTGCTTGATTGTTTTCACTCAAACATGGTTGTATTTCCTTCCTTTTTAACTTCTCTCTCTAGTAAAACTTTTTGTCTCTCTTTTCCTGTTCCCTTTTGGGAATGTCCTTGCTTTTACTCCTGTATTAAATGTCTTAACATATTGTCTACAAACCTTATCTTGTATCATCCTTAAATCATCACAGCTACAAAACCAATACAACAATATGTTATTGAGTTGTATTTAAAAATAGAACTGCATATTTGTGATCTTCAGTGTTATTCTTATGATGTATTACAGATTTTGTTCCTTATAAGTTATGAGGTAATAGCCTTCATAAAATCTAGGCTTTTATCTTGGTCTACAGGCGTTCAGGTTATTCTGGTTTTCAGTTCTTGTTTCTCACCAGCGGTTCATTCTTGGGAACAGAAGCAACAGAATAAAATCTGCTTGTACATAGGCCATTCCAGTTCATTATGTTTTACTACAGACCAGCATTTTATATAGAAGCTTAGATATTACATTATTTTTATGTGAACTTTTGGTAACACTTTTGAAATATTTCCCAGTCAAGGCCCAAAGAGTTCAGTAGTTCCTTTTTTTTATGTGTGTGTAATAACAGAAAATATTCATTTTATATTTTATTCTTGAATATTTTGTGAAACATATAAATTTCACAAATACCCCTATTTGCCATTTGTACCTCTACCAATTCTTCATTTCTTGTTTTTGGTCTATGAATATTTTACTCTAATTTTTCCTCTGAAAGCTTTTATATGCCAAACTTAGTTTGCTATACTAGCAGATAAATAAGTTTTAATAGTAATATTCTTCTTTTGGTTAAATGGCCTGACAGTAAACATACAGAGGAAATCTTCCTTGCATTCATTGTAATAATTAAGAAAGTCCTACTTCAAACCTTGCAGTACTGCAGCCTAGAGTTGGCTAGCACTAGTTACAATGTTTGCGTTCTGAGGCACAAGAGTGCTACTGTAGAAATTCATTCTGCCTGGGATAAAATAAATTGTTGCATTTTGAGAGCTCTTAACTCCCAGAAAGAGCTCCTCTTGTCTGACCAAGAGCAGGACAGCACTCCATAATCTTGTGCAGCATATTTTCACATTGAGCGTCTCGAAATTTGCCTGTGTTTTCATTAAAGCATGATAATATTTCCTTCCTTTTTAACCCCTTTCTATAGTAGACACTTTTGTCTACCATTTCTCTTCCTCTTTCCATTTTTGAATATTTGTAGCAGGATCATTTTTGCCTCACAGTGATTAAGAGTTTGAGGATGATGTATGTTGTGTAGGCATGGCTCTTAGGGACATGGTTTAGTGGCGGACTTGGCAGTGCCACGTTTACAGCTGGACTCAATGACATTACGAGTCTTCCAGCCTAAATGATTCTATGATTCTGTGCACTTTAATACTTTGACTCTTAAAATAAGTCCAGTTAATATGCATAAATTGATACTGCCTTTGCTTATCTTGAGAAATTGCTGTTTGCAAGCAGTGCCTTTAATAAGTCTTTGCTGCAGTGGAATCTCATGATACTTTAAAAATGGTTAGAGAGATCAAACAGCTAAATAATCTACAAGGCTGAAAAAATAGGTAGTAACTACCAGCACCTGTTGTGAATATGTTGTTTAACTTCCTATTATCTATACTACTATTTTATATATACTTGTCGTGGTTTCGGTTTCAGCCCAGCTGGTAACAAAGCACCACGAAGCCACTCGCTCACTCCCCACCCCCTCCCCTGGCCACATTGGGATGAGGAGAAAATACAAAGGCAGGCTCGTGGGTCGAGGCAAGGACTGGGAGGGATCACTCCCCACTTATGGTCACGGGCAAAAGACAGGCTCAACTTGGGGAAGAAACAAAATCAATTTAATTTACTACAAATCAAAACAAAAACAAAACACAAGGGTATTAGGAAGGGAAACTAAACATCAGAACACCTCCCCCTTCCCGGCTCAGCTCCATTCCCGGTGCTTTCTACCTCCTCCCCCCGGCGGCACAGGGGAACAGGGGATGGGGGTTGAGTCAGCTCGCCACACATCGTCTCTGCCGCTCCTTTCCTCAGGGGGAAGATTCCTCACTCGTCCCCTGCTCCACCGTGGGGTCCCTCCCACGGGAGACAGTCCTTCACCAACTTCTCCAACGTGGTTCCTTTCCGCGGGCTGCAGTTCCTCACAAACTTCCCTGGTGCGGGTCCTTTCCGCAGGCTTCAGTTCTTCCCGAACTTCCCTGGTGTGGGTCCTTTCCACGGGCTGCTCTCCAGTCACACACTGCTCCAGCGCAGTTTTTACCATGGAGTTACGGCCATCTTTGGGAGCCTCCGCTCCACCATGGACCTCCCTGGGCTGCAGGGGGACAGCCTGCTGTCTCACCACGGGCTACAGGGCCATCAGCCTCCCCAGGTGCCCCTCCTCCTCCTCCTTCTTCACTGACCTCAGTATCAGCAGAGGTGTTCCTCTCATGTTCCAACCCCCTCACTGCCGGTTCCCCTTCTTAAATATGTTCTCCCAGAGGCGCTCCCCCTGTCACTGATGGGGTCGGCCTGGGCCAGAGGCGGATCTGACTCTTTGGAGTCAGGGGAGCTTCTAGCAGCTTCTTCCAGGAGGCACCCCTGCAGCCCCCTCCCCCACTACCAAAGAAACCGTGCCACACAAACCCATAACAATACTAAATAATGTGTTTGGACTGATTTTGTATATTCAAAGTTATTTTTACATATTTTTAAAGATTCAGACTAAAAGCATAGAAGTTTTAAGAGGAGAATAGTTGCTTCTGTATCTTACTTGATGCCTGGTTTTCTTCCTGAGCATGGTGGAGTGGTTTAAGTAGTGATCTACTGGAACTGTCTTTAAATGTTGTTATGGTAAAATCTCTGCAGCAGTTTGGCTAGTCTTTGCTGCAGAATTTATTTGTCCACACAGAAAGGGTTAAATTTCAGGTTGCTATAGCATAAAGATTTGTGGAAAAAGCCTCAATATAGAAACCTATGTATAATGCCAAAATTCCACTATTAGCAACTTGTGTGTAGATGTGTGGTTTTGTCACCTTTGCTCAGCATGTTTGTTTAATAATAACTTAACACTGCTGCTGAGTTGTGTGGTGATAACACACAGGAGTTGTCCAAACGGGAATCTACACGTGTGTGTTATGTGTGTATGAATTTGCATTTAGTCACTGTGTACATATTTGCTAATATAAACTGTGTCCTGTTACAAAACTTCTATGAAAGCATACAAGACGTCCTTCTGAATAAGGAGGAGATGTAGTGTAACTGGCTAACCTCATAAGAACGTGCTAGGTCACTGTTTCAGTTTCCTCAAATCGCAAGCCTTTAACAGAGCTGTTTAATGCTCAGTGTACTCCATGGGATTAGGGGAATCACCTGGGGAACTGAATACCATACAAGATATTTGAAATTATTGAGAGCTTTGGGTTATCAAAGTGGTTATTCCTATAGACCCCTCAGAGAGGAGGGTGAGGGGGGAGATCCCAGGGGAGAAAAGTTGATTGTCTACTTGCATGAACACTGGAGGAATTCGTCATCTTGAGAAAAGTTTCTTGAAAATAGTTTTGCTCGCTGTGGTGCTTTACCACCTTCTCTTGCAGAATTGCTGTGCATCTGTCTCCTCTCTCAAAATCAGCTTCTAAAAATTCCTTACTCATCTCGCTATTGTCTTACCTTGTTCTACGGGAAATTTTGGCTCTTTGGTTGGTGTTATGTGCCCTTACCAAGGTTCTTGTCTAATGTCAGATACCACTTCAGATACCCCGGAATAAAAACCACATTGTAAAAACAGACCTGTTGACAATGTCATTTGTGAATTCATATAAATGTATGTGTACCATGAATAGTTAATTTGCTTGCAGTTTGGCATTTCAGATAACAAGATAGCATTTAGCTTTGAACTCCTGAGTACATTCGGTATGGAGATATGTAACATTAGCTATTTGCTTCAGGCCACCGATAGTCAAACTTGTTGTAAAGTAGCATTTTACTATTGCCTAGTATTTCGTGGATTGGAGGATTTATGAGTTAAAAAGTAATATGACTTTTGTTTCTAGAGTTGTTCTACAGCAGTATAAGGGTAGGTTGTACTATTTGAAAAAGGCTGATCGTGTCTTGGAGCCTGAAGAACCACGTACTTTCCTTATTTCTGTCTGACTTTTGGGAGGTGACTTCCAATATTGGCATAGTAGCTTCCTCATTTCCAGAATTTTAGAAAAATGGTCTGCTTCATGGGGATATGAGGCAAAACTGTTTTGAACATGTCAGGTACTCAGGTAACACGTTTTCTGTAATTTAAAAACATAAACTACCAGGAACTGTAAGGTGGTAGAAAACAGAAAAACTACGTGTTATACTTTATCTGGAAGCATATACTGAAATTAACATGTCTGGGGTTTAGTTCATTCTGTAAAAGTATTGTGGGGGTGTTTAAACTGAAAAAAAGAAATATTGGGCGGGGAGGACATCACATTCCCATAGTTGGTTTGCAAAATAGTTGAATTGTTAATTACCATCAAGAATCTTTAGAATGCTGTTGCTTTTTTATTGTTCCTGCAGAAAGATTCTAACTTCAACTTTTTTCTGTTCCTAAATCCTTCTCAATAGGTTTCTCAGTTGCTTCCCCTAGAAAAAATGAACAGTTTAAGATGCTTTATGAAAACTGCAATCTATTGGACACTCAGAGTAGAACATCAGCTTGGTCAGGACTATTTGCCCTGTTTTTCTTCCTGTACCTTAAAGAATTGCATTTAGTAGACTGAGATTTACTGCTTTTTGTATTCACAGGACTGTGCTAAAGAATAATGACTTGAGATCAAGACAAGAATTAACTACTCACCTCACCAATCAGTGGCCTTCCCCAGGAGCTCTGGATGTCAATGCTGTTGCCTTGGACACTCTACTCTATAGAAAGCACAATCAACAATGGGATGAGTAAGTTGAATATTTATCTTGATTCACCTTTAGAGGAACAGGGAAACTCAAAATTGTATCTTTCCCTTAACATGCTCTGAAATGTGTCCTATTGGAATTATCTGTTACAATGTACAAGGATCAGCTGGCAGAAAAAAATCAGTTTCTCTCACCTTAAAAATTTCCTTCCTTTGGATTAATTAAAAAAAAAAAAAAAGGAAAAAATTGCTTTAGGAAAAGACAGTGTTTTAGGAAACAAACAGAGAATTTAAGAGAAGAAAGATTAACTACCTAGGGTTTTTTAGAAGACTTTTTAAGGACAATTGAAGATACCTAGTTAGATCTTTAAATGTGCTACTATTAAATATTACTTGCTTTGCAGGAAAAGTTTTCAAAGTCTGGACCAACTTTCAGCAGAAGTTAGTCTTTCTCAATCCTCTCTGGATCCAGGTCACTCACAGGATGGGAAGCAGGATGGAATGAACTTATTAAATGAAGGTACAGAGCCAGTCTAGTGGCTTCATTTTATTTTGTTCTTCATAGCTCTGATCTTCAGTCCCTGTAAGATGAATTTTCAGTGTGAACAAGATATGCATTGAACAGCATATTTTTTCATTGTTATGCAAGTTGTTTCTGTTTCCCTAAGGACTATACTTCAAATAAGTTTGGATTTATGAAGGTGCCCCCCCCCAATAATTTTAAGTCTTTGTGCTGTATTTAAAGCTAAGCTTCAAATATGTTATATATCTTCCTTCTCTGTCACAGAACCAGAGACAGCTCAGCTACAAGGAGGATCTTCTGTCATCTTTCTGCTATAACTAACTCAAATCTTCCGAGTTCTTTAAGTTTCCTTTTATGTTTCTTAAAAGAAGGATTAAAGGCACTGGATTTGCAACTACCACTGTCATGCTTACATCTTGCATTCAACATTTATCTGTGGAGATGCAGCCTGACAGTGTTTCTGTTAAAATAGAGAGAGGAGTGCGATATGAACCATGCTAGTATATAAACGTGACGTGCAGAAAACAGACTCCACAATCTATAAGATTGTACAGTAGGTATGTTTATTCGGCGCCGGGCGGCACAGGGGGTAGTCCCACCAAAGTCGTGCGCGCCCAGTGCGGCAACTTGCTTCAAATTTATCCAGCCAAGTGTTACATATGCATAAAATTTCCCAATCCGCCTATACATATGCATGACCTATCCCCGCTTCGTATTGAGATTAGTTCCAAGGGGTCATTTCCATGAACTCCTCCCGACTGCGCTTGCGCAGTGCCTCCTTGTGGTGGTCGTCGGGGGTCGTGGGGATGAAGATAGACGACTCCTCTTCGTCACCGTTAGTAACCTTTTGTTCTTGCGTAGACTCAGTTGTCCCTTGGCTTTTATCGAAACCGCAAGGTCGGTTTTAGATGATTCTTAAAGCGACTCCCTGGTTCTTATCAGGAATTATCTTTCGTAAAGAATTGCAAAACTCTCCGTTTCGGTTAATTTGCACAGTAGTTAGCAAGATGTTAAGCCTTATCTACCAACTCAATTCTTTGGTATGCACAGCAATCACCCAATCACTAAGTAATGCTTTTCCTACCAGGACTTCTTTAACCCCTTCTCTCAAACGTACTGTACAGAAACGCACTCCCTTTCAAAATCTTATAAACGTTGAGCTGCTCCATCTTGTGGGCAACTGAGAAAAGCAGAAAAATGCTGGAGGACTTCTGAAATAGTGCTATTTTGAGTACAGAATATAAACTGCCATAAAAAATCCTTTTTGTATCTCATCAAATGTTAACTTTAAATAGACTTGACAATACAGAGCCTTAGTAGTTGATAATTGTAACATTTCTTGGTTTTAAAATATCAAGGATGTAAAATTTAGAACTTTTTAAAAAGTTGTAAACAGTCTTAAAATCTAAATTATTTCAAGTTAGCCTAGAGAAAGTGAAATAGAATCAGCATGGCTATTATGAAGAGACTTCTTGTGCAGATCTACTTTCAGCTGGTTTTTTGCAACATTAATCATTTGAAGTTATGCTTTGTTTTATCTTCTATAAATAAAGGTGTGGCAAAACCACTGATAATAATAATTTAGGTTTTGATTTCAAGACTCTATCTTTAAAGGTAGCATAATGTCTCACTTCCAAATTACTGAGGTTCATCAATACCTGAGCTTTAATGTAATTTTATAAGATGGTATGTGATCCTGCTGTTAAAATACCTCTGGTCTAACTCTCAGTATGGCAGTTTTAATTAAAAGATTAGAAGTAGTAAACTTTCACAATGCTATTAAGCCCACTCATGTAGTCAGCTGTTTTTAGCTTCACACTTGTTGAAATCAAGGGCTGTGCCCAAACAGTGTTATACTGCTCTTTGTGTCTTTTATGTCCTCAAATTGAATGTAGTCTTTAAAGGGTAGTTTTTATGGGAATAAAATTTTTCTAAAAGTGAAGACTTTTTAAAAGTCTTCAATCTAGTTCAAGCTTTAGGGAAAGCTATTCAGTCACTTGAAAAAAGCTTAGTAGAGGTAAGACCTAAAATCTCCTGGAAGCTGCTGGTAGGAACTACAAATTATGCAGGAGAACTACATCTCACTTAATTTTTTTCATAATGGATTGTTGGGCAGGGCACAGTTTGGGTTGTTTGGTTTTTTTTCTTACACCCTTCTCATAAGAATAAAACTTTCCTGTCAGGAACAGGAGACACAATTTTAAGAAATGTTACTTTATAGATGTGATTTTAAAAAATTATGGTAGACTGGCTTGTCAATAAAATCTTGTGCCTGTTGACCTTTTTAAGTTCATCTTAAACTCCAGTTTAAGGTGATCTTTTTTATTCTGCAGGTAAGCCAGGAGGATGAAATAGGGAGATGCTGGTAGATCAAATTCTTTATGATGTAATTTATTAGTGGAGTTGTCACAAAATAACTTGAATGGATGTTCTGAGAAGGAAAGACATAAAATAGAGAAATTGTCCAATGCAGTCTTATACCTGTAGGTATGTTTCATGTTAACTGTCAAGTGTATTTGGATGACAGGGCAGATATTTGCACTGCCACTTCTGCACTGTAGGGCTTTTTCCAGTGGTTGGAGCCTAATGCGCTTCAAATTACCAACGTTTAAAAAAGAAAACGTGTTTATTTTTAAAGAAATACATCCTGATTCCAGTTAATTCTACTCCTTTCTGAGGGATTTAAAATTACATCTCTGGTACTGGTGTTGTATTAGTAACATCACTCCCATTTATATATAAAGCACTCAACTAAAAACAGTGCTTGGGTTAGTAACTTCAGTTCACCATGTAGTTGGTGGAGTCTCTGAATCTCCTTCTGTAGGAGACTGACTACAGCCCAGCCTGCAGTGCATGGGTAGGGATCTCTTTACCTCCTGGACAGGGAAGGTATGGCATATATTATGTGTCTTCCTAATTGCATTTATGAAGTATGTGTGTGCTGAAGCACTAATATGTAATTCATAATAGCGTAGATGAAACATTTTTTTTCTATTCCCTCTTTTATTTTTTTGTGGTCAGGTCATCTTGTGCTGTAAAAATTATTAGCTTAATTCTTGTTTTTCTTAACAGGGAAGGAAGACACTCCATCATTGCTTGGTCTTTGTGGCTCTCTTACTTCAGTAGCAAGCTACAAATCTCTCACGAGTCTGAAATCAAGTGAATATCTTGCAAGTCCCACAACAGAGATGACAAGTCCAGGCTTAACACCATCTTGAGATACACACAAGAAGGAAGAGCTTTGTGTTGTATGCATTTGGTTTATGTTCCATAAAATGACTTGCAATGAAGACTGCTAGTTCTGAGTTAAAGAATAAGCTGCTTTATTTTTTCTTTTCATGGTTACTTGTTTAATTCACAAATTCTGTCAGTTTTCATTCAAACTTTTTTTCCCCCAGAAAACTTTTCAGATTTTCTGTTTTAGTCGTGAGTTATTTAAAGCTCTTGGTCAGGTAGCAGACATATAATCTGATGCTTATGACTGATTTTTAAAATGAAACATTTGCAAATCCGTCCCCTACTTAACTGCCATGACCTTTGTTTCTCTTTGCAATGGCCTGGCCCTACTCCAGCCACGGTGCTTCTCTGCAGTGCTTTAAGTATCTATCAACTGTTGCAGAACAGACGGGGAATCCTTAACACCAGTCTTTGTAGGCAAATAAATATTTTACCTAAAAATCCAGCTTTTCACCTGTGTATGTGGCATAGGACCTCAAATAGCATATTTAACCTATCAACAGCTCTTCTGAAGTTGACTCAATATTAGATTTTGCATACCTGTTAGTATCATGACACTTAGGAGATGTCTGAATCGCACCGAAGAATCACACGGAAACACTCTTGCTAATTCTTGAAGTTGCATGTGAATAACAAATGTAAGTTGATCATCTAAGTCAAGCATACTTAGCAATTTGTAAATGTTGAGGAAACTCACTAAATGCTTTTGAGTGACCTGAGTTACAGATAATCAAACATTATACGAGATACTTCTTGGTTTATTGGCCGTGCTGGAAAGATGGGGATTAAGGATGGTGGAGTTAGCACCTTGGGAAGTTTGGATTGTGTGGGTTTTGGCAAGATCCCAAGGAGACTGAAAAAGGGGAAACAAAGACAATGCAATGACAGTATTCTCATGTTAAAGATTTTTCTCATTCCTGTAGTAGTGCAATAGGTATTTTTCTTGATTAGATAATACGGCAGAACTGAAATTTAAGTCAGTTTTCTCAAATTACTTGCCATTGATTTAAATTACTGATGGGGGGAGGGGAGACATTTTTTAAATGAAACTAACTTTCCAGATTATCCTACAGTTTCAAAGTTTGCAAATTAATTTTTGAATTGCAAACTATATTCTTAATTCTTTGTAAGATACAATGGATCCTTTATCTATGAATTTTGCTAATCAAGGTAATGCTTATCAGTATGATTAGTAACTTTTTAAACAAAACTTAAATGCATGTAAGTACATTGTATTTATAAGTGCTAGGGAAAAAGCTTTTTTGTGCCAAAGAAGTTTCATAAATTGTTTACATGAGTAGCTGCAATACAAGACAGATTTTTAATTATTGCTTACTCTTAGATGTTTACAGTATGTCACTACACTCTGTATGGTTTTAGTTGATTTGCCTCTTGTAACAGTACCTTGGCACTACTACTATAATCTGGTCATTTTAGGGTGGGCTTGAAAGAGAGAAGATTCATTCTTAACTTTACTAAAAACTACGGGAAATGTTTAGCCTTTGTAAGTATGAGGCTTCGCATCTCTGGAACGCAACGCACTGCTGGATTTAGCTGGAGGAGGTTCCAGATACATCTCCTCAACTCTCCAGTCCAGAGTGCTGGAGGTCATTGCCTCCATGGCAGGGTAAACAACTACTGATGCCATTTTAATGCAGATTTTTAAAGCAGCTTAGCCAAATCCACCAGACCTTGTCTTTCAAGCCCTCATGTACCCACTCAGTTAATTTCTCTGTAATAAACTGACCATTAAATCCTCTCATACACTGTCAGAATGTCCATTACTTCATGTAACTGGGTTTTTTGTTATCACATTAAGCACCTGTTCTCTCATGGCAGTTGAGTAACATTCTTAAATACTAATTTGTAAACTAGAGATGTGTTTTTACCTCAAATACAGTGAGGGAATCCGGATTCCACAAGTTAACATTCTACATCAAGGTACAGTGATTTAATCAGTCTTGTTTGCTGTTAAACACTTCTACATCCCACTACGTCAGTATTTTGGAGGGGGCTATAATCATGATCTCCAGTCATGTTTGCTGATGGCTCTTTTCTTGGAGCTACTGGTGTGAAATTCATGTGTCATTTAACTGAAGTCTTTTATGTAGTCTGACACCACTGTGAGTTTCTGGGTATCATTTTGTGCATGGGAAATCAGTTATGTGTGTCTTTCTCAGTTCTAAACATTAATCATCTTTCAAAAAATCGAAAAAATGCCAAAACTGTATGTTTTGTTGCCTTGATGTTCCATAAATGTTGCATGTAAATTAAACATTTTGTATCATCACTAATTACTAGGTTTTGTCTCTGTTTTAATCAGACAGGTTAAAATAAGACCATTCGGAAATTACAGTATTATTGAGCTTACAGCAAATTCTTTTCTTGCAAAACCGGGAGACTTTTTGGTTTTGGTGCTGTATTTCATTCAATGTGGTCCAAAATCTGCTGTTACTACTTTCTTTCTCTTAGGCTTTATTTTGAGTTTCTAGTGTAAAATTACTCTGAAAAATCACAACAAGCAAACAGTGTCAAACATCTCCTATGGCAGTACTCTTGCCTGCACCGTATGCAGTAACTTTGTACCTGATGTCTTTACAACTGGAGCGTTTTTCAGTGCGTGATGAATTTTCACCAAGGCCAAACACATGCTGGGATACCTTCTGCATAGTAGAATAGGACTGAAGTCCATTTCTCAGGTAAAGCACACCCAGAAGTTGGCGTCTTAAGGACCTGACCACTGAGTTGCTTTTGTACCAGCACACCCCCTCATTAAAATATGCGAAACATAAAATTCCACCACTTTATTGAAAATGCATGAAAGAAGGGATGTAGTGAGGGATAGTTACAAAATAATTTAAAAAAAAAAAATCATACAGAGGAAGCTGTGCTTCATAAGTCGAGTGTCTATGGGCAAGGGAGGTGCTGCAACTTCATACCACGTGTGTGCAGCACACACGTGTGTAGCAGGCAGAGGTGGTGTCTATAGTAGTAAATGCGCTCTTCCCTTCAGATAGTTATGCGGCTGAGTCAAACCGGCATGGAACCACCTGTGTTTATGCCAGCAAACTTGGCCTTCAAAACCAGGTGATCCCATACAAACTGGGTATGGGGAATGCTCCCCCCCGGAGAGCCCGGCCCTGCCTTGGAGCTGTGTGACAGTGACAGCTTGCACCTCCCAAAAACATGCGAGGGAGCGTTCCTCCAAAAACACCTGTACAGGTAGTTGTCTTCAGTGCCTGGGTGTGCTTTAATTTCGTAGAGTATTACCTTAAATTATCAACGTATTCACCATGCTCTCTGGGTGTCTAATGAGCATGATGTACTTTTTCCAGTTTGACCTAAAGCATTTTTCATTTTAAATAAACCTGAGAAGAAGCCGAAGAGTATTTTATAATATTTACACAAAATATAGAGCTGCAAATAACAAACATACACGGAATTAAACATTTATTAACCAACAATAAATAAGCATTTATTGAATTCATTCTGTATCAACCTCCTTATGGAGGAACAATTGCATCATACAATTGGAAGCCCAAAACATTTTCTAAACATCATTTTAAATATGCAATGAAAACGTTTAGTCAGACTGAAAATTAGCACAGGGGCAGGGGTTATTCTTCATTGCTCTCTCCAGCCTCTTACTTTTTTCCCCCATTTAATCATCACTGAAGGACAGTCAGAACTTTTTTTTTTTCCTTTTCCTTTCTTTTTTTTCTCTCTAGCTGCAAGAGAAGTCACAAAATCTTAAATGATAGTTTAAGGGTTGTGTGTATTTTCTTAGCCTTAAGAAAAAAGTTAATTTATCCTTTGCAAAACAGTTAAAAATGAAATTGTATTTGGTTACCAACTGTAATGGCAGAAATTCACTGTGAATTCTAGAATATGCTGTGCCAGATTCAAATTTGGCACAACCTTCGCCATATATTTTGACTTCATACAATCGGAGAAAGGAGAATTAAGGACGTTGATTCATTTTTTCATTTAAATGAGAAAAGAAAGACTTTCCCTATTCATACGTGCTGATCATTATGGCACAAGCAGGAGAAACTTTAAACAGCCGTGGAATAATACCTGCCCGGAGGAGAAAGGAAAGTATTCACTCATTTGTTTTCAGACTGAAGTGCTGTAGTACCATTTAGTGGGCATAGTATATGGATGTCATAGTATTATCAGTGTAGAACTGGGATTCTACCTGTCCAAAATACTAAACTTGCTGGCTGTAGGTATTACCCCTGTAATAATCCTGTGACGCCCTGTGTGGCCTGCCTGCCTGCCTTGAGTCCATTGTGTCTCTGCCCCTTCCCTCTGCGGAGGTGGAACACCTTGACCTGCAGGGCTACTTTGCTCCAGCTCAGAAGAGGTGGCCCTGGGGCGGCAGACAGTGCGTTCTCCCCTAAGTGTTGCTGCAAACCTGCTGCTCGTGTGCGACCAGCAGAGGCTTGTGAACTCTCAGGTGGGACAGCGAGAGGTTCAGGAAGCCCTGAATCCTGAAATGGAAAGAGTCGGGGAGGAAAGGGCTCAAGTACGGTGCTGGGCTGCACCCTCTGCCGTAGGTATGTGCCTCAGCCCTTCAAGCCAACCGTTAAGGAAAAAGCGTGATTCTCCTGCCACTGTCTCCGAAGACCTACAGCACCTTTACTAAAATGGAAGGATCCTGGTCACATGTATAAATGACAGAATTTAGGAGTTATGTGTCTCCCGTTACAATCAACTGTCATCTTGTCTGTGGAGTTTAGGAAGTGATGCAGTTTACCTAGAGGTAGGAAAATAAGGCTGAATCCGCTTGTCAACACTCAGCCATCTACTTCTACTCGAAACGCAAAGACATCTATCTGCATGGAGCTAGCACAGATGACACATGACCTATGGAAAACTTGTGTCCCTTTGGAACAGTAGCAAGAAGCCAGGCAGAATAGCCCCAGTCATCTCACCTACATGTGGGCAACTGAACTGAGATAGTGGCTGATCAAGTGAACCTCTCGACACTGTTACTCATGTGTCGAGACCCAAATGTAGGTATCCTAATCTGTGAACTAAATTCCACCCAAAGTGTCTAATAATATTGCTACTTTGTGGTGTCTTGCATTCTGTGGGCATCAGTGCTCTGAAATATGCAAATCCTGTTACCCAGCTATGCTACCCATCACTGTACAGCAAGTAAAGCAATTTAATCTCTTTCAGCGAACACAAGCAAGTCTTGCAAGACTTCAACCAACTGTGTAGCCACTCACACAAGGACCCCCAGTGAACCAACGCAGCGCTGTCAAGACTGGTAAGTATCCTGGGTGTGGAATGTCTCTTGCAGTTGTTCATTTAAGTATGAACTACGGTAGGCTTTTATCGCAACATCATTTTAATCTCAGTATCTTGTAATTTCCTCCTTAGGCTGCCAGAGTCACACATGACAACACGTGTGTGTTACAAAGGACTTCTGCGCATGGCAACAACAGAGTATTGCCCCAGCCGTTCAACAGAGCAGGACAACAGCAGCCTCACCCATCAGGTAGACTTGCTGAAGACAGAAAGACATGGGAATCTCTTCCCCTACAGCTTGGGAGAAGGGCATGGGGGGGAGCTGAACAACAAGTAGCAAGGAGGTAAGAAAGCTTAGGGAGATGAGCATCCTGAGGTGGACACACAGGAAGGCAAGAGCACTTTGTGGCTATGAGCATTTTATATACTTTCAGGGTTGAATTTTTAATCTCCAGTTACCATACATGGAAAGGAAGCTACTCAAAAGCAAAACACTTTAGAAACAGTTTAGTTAAGAAGTGATACTGTTTTAGTCTGGTGATACTTGGGCTAGTAAATTATTGATAGAACTACCAGAAGGTACATATTCATCAAAAACAAAGTTTCACCCCCAGGTAAAGATTTGCTTTTGTTTAATGAATGATAGCAGTTCTTCACAGAAAGATATGAACGAGTAATTAGAATTCTTGACTACATGTAATCAGCTTGAACATTGTGAATATCTTTTTGCACTGTCAAGTGAGGCTGGAAACTCTTATTCTCTCAGTTCCTGTCACATGTGGTGGCAATCCCAAACTGCCTTTGTCCATACTCGGGTATACAGAGTGGGAAATGCCTACCACCACCTGACTTTCCTCTTAATTCCCACTCAGCCATAATACAGGAAAGGGAGAGAAGGTATATAGTGAGTGCACTTGTGGATTGATGAGAGGTCTCAAAGAACTCCATCGACTGATAATCACAGCACAGCATACATGTGGTATCCCAAAATGTAACACAGTTACTTCCATATCCATATTTACTTGGATATGAATCGTGGACTGAGCAGCATGAAGCAAAACTTACAAGCATTCACCATGAAATACATTTGTTTGAATGGTGGAGGAATGTTTAGTTAAAGGTAGTTATAGGTTATATGAGAATGCAAGAACTCCAATTTCTGGGAAACCCAACCTTTTCTTCCTGCTTTGCTTGACAGAGCATGCCAAGCAGAAACCTCTGACAGAAGCTGACAGAAGTCTAGCAGGACCCATGATAGGTGCTGCCAAATATCTACAAATCTGTGGAAAAATTTCCATGTCATTCTCCACGAGAATATTCTGGGATCTGGCTAAATTTGCCATGAGTTACTGAATGCACTGATGATTACCTCAGAAGGGAGTCAATCCTTTTTGGTAACTACAGAAGTGGAACATTCCCTGAAAGACTTTAAGAATTAAAAGAAATCCTCAGTTTCAGGATGAGGTAACAGTGAGGGAATGGAGTGTCATTTTTCTTGTCTCATGTCACACTTGTCAGCTCACAAAGTCCCTGTTCTGGCCAGGGCAGTATGGTTATGCAGTGGAAAAGACACTCATAAATCTCGTGAGGTCTCAGCAGCCTCTATGATCACTCCTTGATGCCAGAAAGTCCTTTTACAATTAGCCACAATGATTAAAATAAGGAGGAAAAGTACTTCCTGCTGGACCTCTCAGGAAAATGGCCAGCTTCGTTGCTGGAGGTTTTGAGTTAGTACCAAGAATTACGTCATATGATTAGGTAGGGCTCACTGGTTTCAGAGAGTTGCCAGGATTTGAAAAAGACACCAGAAGATATTCCTGGGCGTTTCTTTTCTGTTCTGTAAATACGCAGGGTTAAATGGCCAAGATATCTTATTATGGTCAGGGATACATCTGTGCTGGTCAGCAGCAGAAATAACTGCTGCACATAGTTCAGGGCTAAAAAATGATCTTTGCCAACCAAAGCTATCAAAAAGACTAAAAGACAGTCTTTAAGACAGTCCATGCAAGAAGAAAAAATGAAATACATCAAGGAATTACACAACTAAGTGGGATCTCAACAGTCACGTTCTGTCTTACTGAATGGCTCAGAGGAACTGAAACAACACCAGCTACATACTAAGTTATGTACTGACGTGCTGAACACTGGACACAGCTGGGCAGCAATGGTCCCTTGATAGGTTTAGTGAGGGTAAGAAAGTCTGTAAGACGTGTACACTTGTGTGTACACACATGAGATAACATACAAGTAAAATTTAAAAACTCTGTCTCATTCAGAACTCATTAAATTGTCAAGATTGTGTTTCTCCATAAGAATTTAACAAAGATTTTAAATAATGTTCTAGTTTGATAGAAAATGTAAAGGAAAAAATTCTTGGGGAATAGTTATTGCATGACCTTGAATGTCTCAAATATTATACAGTAACTAAAATAATTGCCCTATCTTCCATTCCTCTGCAAAAAACTGCATCGAAGTCCAACTTAAAATGACTGCATCACAGGATAGATGGGTTCTATCCTGGGCTTAGTACTCCACAGGCCAGTAACAGTATTTTATTATGTGAATTCTACTTCGGAATAGATATTCCATACTCAAACTTCTTGGGTTCTCAATAATGCACCTTCATCAAACACTAAGAAGGGAGACAGAAAAATACCACTGAAGCTTAAGCTCTGTTTCCGAGACAGAAAGAACCAAAAAAATTCAGTATAGAAACTAGTATGAGATGAAGAACAAAAATTAGGATGGCTATTCCTAAATATATATAGGTGCTGCAATGGTACTGACTGTTTTGAAGTTTTTAGAACTGGACTAAGAACTGCATCTAAGAAACTTTCTCAGTCTAGAAACACCTCCATACTGTAGCTTCCAAACTCACAATCCCTTACATTTCCTTTGTACCAATTCTTTCTGAAAAACCCAGCCATTACAGTTTAAGAAATCAACAAATTATGTAAATTTGAAAGAAACTTTCCTGAACTGAACCTTTTTCCACCATTTGTAATTGCCAATACAGCCATATCTGTCAGCCCAATCCCTCTATTTTTTACATAAATCATGTCCATCTCGGACAGCTGTAGTTTAGTAACTTGTGAAGAGATTACCAAAATTCTCTCTGGATGTATGCATGTCTGTTGCTTTATATATGCAAAATATTCTGTAACTGAGAGTGTTCATGGAGATGGAAATATTATACCATTTATGCCTGTTAACATCTATAATCACTTGTTACTGATTAAAAAGCCTTCCCTCTACTCTGAGGTTTTTTTTAGAAAGATATAAAAAGATTTACCAGCAAATAATCCAGTAATCCCATTTTTAGCGACAATTTTTCTCATAACTGCCCACGTTGATGTACAGTCCCTCTGTGGAACTCAATATAGTACAAGAGAATAGTGAATTAAGCAATACCACTGAAAAATAGTTTTAGAAATCAGAGACAGTCACTTCAAATGTAATTATTAGGTTTAATTAATTTTTAATTAGGTTTAGTTAATTTTTTCCATAGTGTTTATACAGGATGTTAAATTCATACAGTATGCAAATTCATACAATACTCAAGTTAAAATAGCATGACATGGAAAAACGTGTAGTAATGCCTGGAGTAAGATACATGAACAGAGACAATATTCCTTACTAGAGTAACTGATATAGTTGAAAAAAGCCAACAAGCTTTCAAACGAGCCAGTCCCTTTCCATGTCACTTTATACATGCAGCTAAAAGATCATCACAATTCAGATTTTTAAACAAGAACTTTCCTTTTTGGTGAACTGAATCTAAAGGTAAGTTTTGAGAACTGGTATGAGAAGAATGAATATAATAATTAAGCTAGGACACTACAACTTACATCTAAGTTTACAAAAATCAACCCCCCCCAAAATGTGTAAGTTAGTTTAAGAAAGTATAGGTCTATGAGATATGGATTGCAGTCCCTTGTAGAGCTAAATCAGATACTATACTCAACCTAACTGCGGCAGCATCAAGAAGCAATATGCATTGCAGACATATGCAACTGTTCTAAACGGAGGCATTTTTGTGCTATTTCACTTTGCACATGCAGTTTTCATTGATCTGTAATATGAAAGTGGCATTTTTTTCTAGAGTAAAGTTAAAATAGTTTCATAGACTACGTTCAGCAGGAACATCCTACAGCATCTGGAAGCTGCAAAATAATTTTTGCAGCCACAGAGAGACAATATGTAGATGCACAGTCAGTGTCCAACTCTAACAGCAACAGGATTTGGAAAGAATTAAACTAAATTATAGATAGCCATAATGAAATTTTAGATATATATTAATCTAGTTAATATCAACTTAATAAATCTCTGGCAGCTACCTGTGATTCAAAGTGCTTAGCAATGAATTTTTACATTTATCAGCACAAGGGAAGAATTGAAACACAGAAACTCTTTTCTATTTAAAGCTTTTTTGATCTTTGTTCTGCAATGAAACATAAATATGTTTTTTCGAGAATTATACCAGAAAAAAATAATTTACCTGAGAGAACGAAACCTCATGCCAAAAAGTGAGCACTAAAGTTTCATAACATCTTTCTAAACTAGGGCCTTAGTTTCTAAGCAGAAACTGTTTGGGCACTCAGCCTTTTTACTGGTCTGTAATCTTAAAGCCATGATTAACATTTATTTAAGTTAATGAAAGTCCCTCACTGGTCCAGGTCCCAAGCAATGGAAAGAAAAGGTTTTAGATACAACTGGAATTTGCATAAAATGGAGGGGTGCTATACTGAACACAGAACAGAAAAGAAATGTCCTTCCTCTTTCATCCATTAAAGCTGTTAGGATATTCACTAATAAGCCCTCAAGAATAATTTCTTTGAAATCACACAAAAATAAGGTAAAAAATACATAACCTGAGCACAGTGCTTTCTCTCTCTAGACTAATATTTAACAAAAGAAGAATATCGTTACAAAGGAGCAAGTGGTAGTGAATGTGTAAACATTTTATCATGTTATTTTTATCAACTCAAAAGTCTATTTCAATAGATCACTGTTTACCTGAATGTTTTATAAAAAATTAAATTTTTGCCTATTTAAATATAACTTACTTAAATGTATACAAATTTGCAATTGTCTGCCTAAATGTAATAGCTCTGGATATTTTTGTTTATATTTTATACTATCTTATCAACCTAAATGGTACTGAAATCACACCTCTTCCCTCCTCCATGCTTTTAATGAAATATAGTATTTATCCTAGGAGATAAAAAATATCCTATGAGATGTTACAATTTGCAGATGAACAAAGGCCTTAGTGATAGAATTTTTAGACAAACTTCAGAAGAAAGGACAAATATTTAAAATTCCTACCAAAAGTTCATGTACTCAAACATTATGGGTTCTTTTTCTCCTTACCAGCAACTTACTTTTTAAAGTCTCACTCTCCCAAAGTTTAGTCTGCCTATGTGTTTTCACTACATCAAATGGCAGAGTTATGACAGCTGCAATCTATCAGGAAAAGAAATCAGTTTTAATGTTAGAGCACAAACAATTAAAATTTAATTAAAATTTTTAAATTAAAGTGCACTCAGTTTAAAACTAGATTTGTTATTCCAAGCACCTGGTATTATTAAGTCTTGTATTTCAGAACACTGTAATTTATTCAGATATACCCAATCAGCTTGAATGCCAGGCCATGTGTTTTAAAGTAGATGCACTCCAAAACATTCGCCATTTCTGAGAGAATCATATAAAATCATACCTCTTTTAAATAGTTTATTAGTGATAATAATAAAGAGTACTACTGGAAGCAAAAATACATACTTAAAGAGCCAGATGCTGCTCCTGAAGTAAAACCAATAAAAAATGTTGGTTCATGTACACCAACTTCCTTGCACATCATCTTCTTGAAACGTTCATAATTATACCAG
Organism: Pandion haliaetus; assembly: GCA_013401275.1. Classification (NCBI taxonomy): domain Eukaryota; kingdom Metazoa; phylum Chordata; class Aves; order Accipitriformes; family Pandionidae; genus Pandion; species Pandion haliaetus. The sequence goes on from VYZV01045803.1 coordinate 21,089, forward strand.
TACATTGCTATGGTTGTAAAAAAAATAAACTTGCATTACAACACATTTGTATGTCAAATACAGTAATTCTTTTATCAAGTACAGATGTAAGAATTCTACTGTGGCAACAGGAGAAAAAGAAACAAGAGCTGAAAGCAAAATAAAAGTGTTCTCTGTGATGATCCATGGACAGACTGCCTTATTCCCTTTATCTCTGTATTCCAAATTTCTTCATATGATACAACTTAGCCTAATCATTTTGTCATTCCCTACCTTAATACAATCTAACCCAAGCACTACAAAACTCACATAACTGATTTTTTTAAAAAATTCAATTTAAACATAAATCCGAATGTAGGCTTCTAATTATTTGCTATGTTTTCAGGCATATTTCACATATTTCATAGATCTCACTAATTCTACAAAAACATGTTTCATACAAAATGAAAGGTTGCTCCAGACTGCCTCATACTCTTCTGGGGGACAGAGTGTAAAATTTAATCCTGAGAGAACAAAGAAATACAATTTTGCTCTCTGGAATTACTAAGTGGGGGAATGCCTCTGTTAGGACTGTCAAAGGCAAGTCTGACAAGTAACTTTTAGGAATAACATCTGTTCCTGTTTTTATCTACTGAACTAAACTGCACTCTTTCTGCATTCTAAAACTCTTTAAACTGTATGCTACCGGGCTGAATTATAGAGTGATTCCTTGTGGCAGCTGGTCAAATAAATACTGCAAATGACAGCTGCGTATCCTGAAAGATAACTGTGCCTCATTCAGCACTGAGTTCTGGAGGTTGTGCCAGCAGAGAAATGTCAAAGTATTTTCTTGCCATGAAGACTGCCAGCACACATGCCTAGCCTCCAACATTTTGCAAAAGTAAATATAGGCAGTATCTCAGAAGGCATTCTCAGGGTTTGAGGAAAACCTACTATTGAAATCCTAATTTAATATCGAACTCCAAAACTTTGCTTAAGCACCTGCAGGACTTCCTTCCCTGTGTAGCTTTTACGCTTATATTCTCTGCAACACTGCTTAAAGAATGACTCAAGTGTTATTGTTAACCCAATTTTTGTGCTTACAAACATTCACAGCTTAAGTTTTATTCGGTCTAGCTAGCCTCCCAAGGACATGCTTGAAGAATATAATTTACAGTTGGGCTAGTAACACAGTGGGATTCTAATCACCCCGGGCTGCTTCAGTCATGCTGTGCTGCTTGACTGTTTTCACAGAGGAGCTGCTTTCTCAGTACTAACTGTTACACTGATTTTAATTCCCCTTGAAAGAGCTAAATTGAGCTAACTGCAACAAAAGTGCAGACTGTGCTGTAAGAATCCCAGAAACCATGACGCTGTTGGGCCATCATTCAAACAGAAGAGCTAAGACTGAAGGTATTAAGGGAGCACATCTTAACTGCATAGAGTATTTATAAGGAAAAAATAATCAGAAAACACATTTGGAAAAGGCATTAAGCAGCATTAAACACCCTTAGCTTTATATCATCAAAGTTTTGTGGTATTTAATTTTGGTTGGGTTTTTTTTTTTAAAGTACATTTTCCTTTACTCATGCTCCTAATTGCCTGCTCAATCCTGGCTCTTTAACAATAGTCCTTAACCTGTAAGGCAAGAGCTGCATGTTAACCTGTGCCTCTACCCTTCCAGCACCCCATGATGCCTACGAAGTACTGGGCACAGACAAGCGCCTGATAACTATGAAGTGAATGCCAGTGCAGTGTGGAGACTGAATTAAAATCAGCGAGGATGTTTTGGACCAGTGGAGGAACAGCAGGCATGGATGCAAGGATCTGAAAAGGGCTGAGAAGAACACACAGACATCACCCTAGTGCCCACTTCCTTGTGCACTCCCTCACAGTCCTGTGATCTTCCCACTCTGTTAAAAGCAGCAGAGGGAAGGAAGATCACTAGCTCCTGCCACATTGCTACAGACAAAAATCAGTAAGAGAACAAGAGTTTCTACCTGAAGTCAGACAACAGGAATTAAATGAAGAATTTTAGAGTTACCCTATAAAGCTTAGCAGAACAGCCTAAGAGAAAGATGCATTTGGCAGAGAAGAAAAATAAGTAAATTAAAAAATGAATACTGAACAGGAAGCACTTTGGCAAAAGGTTCAGATGAATTCTGACAGTTATCTTTAGCCTTAGAGAAGGCATGTTTCCATAGGTTCAGAAGCCTTCCCTATCACAGAAGGCTAAATTAAGTCCCATCAAGTAAGCAGGAAATACAGTCCAACCACGATCTTCAAACACCTACCAGTAGCTAAGTGAAAGAAAACAGAGTATTATTCATTCTGAAAAGAAAACAGCTGAAATAACTTAGTGCTGTTAACTCATTTAACTGCTAAGTGCAATTTTTAACTAAATATCCTAAGCACCCCCACTTACCATGCATTGGTTTGGTTCACAGCCAATTTAAAATTTACTCCAGGTGCACATCTAAATGCGTTCAAATCCCGTAAGTCCAAACCAATGATTGGTTCACTAGACTGTCTGGAACCACAAATTAAATTCCATGTCAGATTATCTTAAGAATGAAGTGGGAGAACAAAGATAGCAGGTCAAATACTTCAAGGGTTCTCTGCCTGTAAAAATAGGTTTGATGCATTTTTCTGGGCCAACACAAGGTGTTCAAAGGTGTTATTCCTGGCAGTATCCAAAGGACAGAAACTACTTCAAGGACAATTGATGCCTGATGATTCATAAATGCTCTGACAACAACAGACCTCAAAGAGATAGGGGCTCTCACCACTGGCATTAACAAGTGGGAAAACTGTCCTTTAGCAGACTCATCCAATTACCTCTGTAACTCACAATGTAGCAGATGTGTGACAAAAAGCGAGAAAACATGATCTCCTCTGGCCTTGTTATCTTAAAGAATAGCCCTAGGCCTAGCTATGCTCTGTATCAGAGTTTTCTTCTAGATTTTCAGCTTTGGAGCTCTGCTAAAAAGTGATACTCTAGCTTTGTGGGTTTTGGAGCAGTTATACAAACTCATTCATCTTGCTAACAAAAATTCCTGAAGACATTACTGTCTCACTCTCTCTTTGTACATCTTTTCAAAATTAAGCATCAGAAAGCTTAGATACAGCAAGTTTCTCTATAAGGAATTAGCCACTATACCTATTACAGGGAATATTTCCTACTGCAAGTCTTCAAAACAGTCATTGCATAAGCTAAATTTTTGCCAAGCATAATCTAATTTTTTTGCCAAGAAATGTTGGACCAGATGATCCTTGAGGTCCCTTCCAACCTGGTATTCTATGATTTTATGATTCTAAAGATGAGAAGAAACTGTCTACGTATAGAGAATGGGAATGTAACAATGAACCCTAGCTGGTATTCACAAACAAAATGGGGGAAAAAAAAAAATCAGGTCCTCAAAGGATTTATAAATAAAAACACTCAAAAGAGAACAACTAAATCTCAGTCATTCTTTAAGCTAACCATTAAAATTACCTAAAAACCACAGAAAAAGTCTAACAGTTATGCATAAACAGATCTTCTGACATAACACAAACTTGCACGGAAAATAAAGCCCACCTGAAAAAGGTACATCTCTCAGAACAGTAGAACTCCAGCCCCTCCACAGGGAAAACCCTCCGTCTGTACCCACTTTACTGGTGACGCACGTGTACAGTTGCTTGTAGGACAACTTGCGATACTGCATTCTAGTTCTGATCAGCTCCAGGGGGCTCACTACAGTAACTGAACCAACTGCAAATGCAAAAAATGTGGGCTTTTTTTAAAATCAACATTTATTAGTGGTATTTCCTGAACATTAAAGTCAGGTCTCACCTTGCTTTATATATTTGATTCCTTTCAACTCTCCCATTTTCCTTGAAATAGTTCCCCAAAGAAGTTTCCTTTCCAGATAAGAATACCATATCTACTCACGGTACTTAAACTTTTGGGCACACACTCTACCTACCTTTTTTCAGTACTGGCACATTGTAATCCATGTAACATGTTAAGAATCCTCATTTTCAGATTTATTACTTAAATAGGCTGAAAATTTCAAGTACTTGTAAAGATTACTTTTCAATATTTATCATTTTTAAGTGTAGCTTGAAAGTGCACTTGGGGTTTGGGGTTTTTCTTGTTAAGGACAAAAATGATGGTTAGAGATTAAGCTTTTATTGATTTCTAAGCGTCTTTGCCATTCTTGTTTTAAACTATCGAGAATATTTAGCAGGCAATCTGTATCTGATAAAGTAACCCTCTTGCACCTCATGGAAAGATCAGCAAGTCACCACGCACTAACAAGCTCCCATCACACATGTAATAGACAATTCTACTTTTCTCCTGTTGCTGGGATAAGGTTTCCTTGACATGTGAATTTAAAACATGGAGCGGCCTAATGAGAACAATTTGCCACACCGCCACAGCATAACAATTATTTTTCTACTAGTCTTCCAGTCCCCCTCATAGAAGTCACAAGCAGAATATGGAACTACATTCTCAGAGTCTTCTAAGAAAGCCGAAAAATATATGAAGGAAAGAATAAACAAAAGTAAGAAAATATAAAAAGAAATTCAGTCCCTTTATATCATGCAGCAGTAAAACCAGTACAAGTCCAATTTTAATTTTCTTTGTAATTACCTGGGTAGCTTCCATTATAGAAAATAATTATGTTTATTATTAGATTCGCCACAGAACGCACTTAAATTAAACTGTCCTTGGTGGAAGTC
>VYZV01045804.1:1307-16406 GCA_013401275.1 Pandion haliaetus
GGATTAAATATAAATGCACAGACACATATATATAAATTTAGCAAACATGAATAGTCTCTAAAGGTATAATTAGTGGAGAAGGAGAGAGAAATTTTACACTAGGCAAGAAATAGGTCAATTCAGCTGAGGTTCCCTACTGTACTGACAGCTGGCTGAGTCTTTATATATGTTAGATATATAGGTACCAGTGATTTATTGGTCTTTCTTTCTCTAGCACCTATTGTATGACAGTGCAGGAGAAGAAACTTTATAATGACCCCCAAATTGGAATTTTTGCTTGTTTATTTGGTTTTTGTTTGTTTGTTTTTTGTTTTATATGAGGTAGGGTAGACATTTGGGAAATCAGTGTAATCCTAAAATAGCTTATTCAAAATGAAAAAGAAGAGGAAACATTGCTAGTTAGGTTCAAATACAGTGAAAGCATGACTGTCAAGAAGAAAACTACAATGAAAAATTGACATTATCTGGTGGTTTATGTCAGGTCAAAAAAATGAATTAAAGATGTTCTTCATTTGCAAGTATACTCTTTCTATATAACAAATAATTCCATAGTATGACAAGATCAGAAATATTAAAGATTAGTGAGGTCCACTTAGCAAATCAAATTTAATCTTGCCTACACCTTCAAATAAGTGCTTTTCAATATTCTGTCATAATATGTTCTCTCACACAATAGTCGTGACCTGCTTCATTTCTGTATCTATTCTGTGTTTATGCATTGTTTTCAAATACTGCTGTTCATTTACAGTGTGATTAGATTTGCATAAAGGATAGGCTGGTCTTCATTCCGTTTGCCATTGCCCCTATTTCAAAATTAACTGATAACTCAATCTGCACATATTCATGATCTTCTGCTATGGCTTTGGTGAAAACACATTAAACAGAACAGGAATAGAAGTGGGTTTGAATCTGCTTGGTGATGGTCTATTTTCAGCTAGCTTTTCAAATTCACAGATTAAAACCTTTTATTCAGTTTAAATCTAACACCTTGATTTTGTCTACTGCAAGCATTTTGAAGAACAACATTGGATGAGAGAAGTTAAATATTTTTTGAAGAGGCTGAGCACATTTTACCTATAGGTGACTCTGTAAGTCAGAATTGTAATCTTAACAAATGCTAAAGAGTTTATTTGAGGAGAGCTATTAGCCATAAAAATTCTTTTGTGAGGTGAAGTCTGCTAAATCCCAGCACTGCCTCCATGTGGATGCCTCTGCAGTGGTGAAGCAAGTGTTTATTTTCCATTTAATGCTCTGTTGTAATTCAGAGTTAAGCTGTCTATATCAGACAGACAGGCCTGTGAGCACGGAGCAAGACAGAAAGCCATCAAGAACTGTCATTATAAACTGTTGACTAGACCACTCAGTTCGACATGATGGAAGTTTAGGGCTCTGGTCCCAGGCCCCAGAACTGGGACTTTCCTCCAGGGTAGGGGCTGATATGAACTACACAAATTTGCCAGGGAACAACCTCATAAATTTATGTCCTGTCTTTTCCCCATGTCCATGCCAGGTGCAGAAGTTTGCTGGACAATGGAAACTGTGCCACTCACTCTGACTGGTTACTTTTTTTTGCATTGGCTCACAAGGAAGTTCAACACTTGTGTCAGAAGGAACAGATAGCCACCATTTTTCCTCTCCTTGTACCCTGCCATGTCACAGCCATAAAATTAAATTTGTTAATTTAATCATACCAGATCTGGGCCCTTGCTGTTTGCCATTTGCTATAGGATTATTTCTATCATGTACAGGTTCCATCTTGAAACAGCTTTTCAGGGTATGTCCCAAAAGAAGGCTAAGAAATAAATAAAAAGCATCCTCGTGATCTCATCTGCTATAACAGTTCTGTGCCATTTCACTCAGCTTCCCACACAGAGCTCTGCGCTGCTCTAAATGTGCTAAGTCATTCTTGGGTTAGTTTCTTCTCTTCTCACAGCTAAATGGCCCCTATCGCTGATTCCTTTCTTGTTCTATTTTCTCTTTAGTGTTCCCAGTCAGGCATTTGTGCTGATTATGACCTGGATTTTTAAAGTTAAAAAATCACATACTTTATTTTTTCTCCAGGATTTTCAATATTTTCTCTCACACTGATTTTACCACCCATTTGCATTTTTACAACTAGTATTATTTTCCCCTTCTTGCAATTACTGAAGTTATTGCAATATGTAATCACCACATATGTAGTGAAAGATACTTTTAGCCTGTATTATTTATTTTAAATTTGGAACACCATTTCACTCCTTAAAAGTCACTGTATGGATTGAAACACACAAATACATACTGTGTTTTTATAATATATTTCCTTGAAGACTCATCATTCTTTATACACGTTGATTGACTGTGGGTCAGTAGGCTATATTAGATTCTTTCTAGAGAAGACTCTGGTATATGACATCTTTGGTGGGTAATTGATTTAAGTATCAAACACCGAGTTTTTAGCAGCAATTACAATGGTGACACCCATTATTTTTGTGGCTGTTACAATATGGTGTGCAATTTTGCATGCCATATCATACTCACCCACAGTAACTGGAAGTGACAACTTGTCTGGCCTCAATGAGATTGTTTTATCTGCCAATAAAGTGAAAAAGAACAGCAACAAATCTGGTAACAAACCACAAATGGATTCTTTTTTCCCAATTAGACAGACTGAAGAGAGGGGTAGTACCCACCTATTAACTGTAGTAATCACACTGATTAAAAGACTTGTATCTATATAAGAACAATGCTTATAATACATGACTCTAAAAGAATGGAGTGGATTCTTCTCTACATAAACTGTAATAATTTTTAATCCTCTCAAGTATACAGAAAGTGACAGTATTCAGAAGCAAACAAACAAACAACAAATAAAAAAAACATTTATACCATACACGTGATAAATAGTGAGGACCTACAGGAAATATGAATAACAGCTTGGAAATAAAATGTTAAAACATTAATTTGTGTAAGACTTCAGTAGGTACCAGAATAAGGTGAAAGACACTCTATTTTCCTGTATTATGCAAATAAGATCTTATATTTTGAATCATACTTCAGCTTAAAGCACCCAAAGTCCATTACAAATGTATACAGCAGATCACTTAATCATATACTAAAGCAAAGCAATTTCTGGCAAGAAGTGTGAGAAGAACTGCTTATTTGATAAAATGGAATGCTTTATTGCACCTAATGGTAGTAGGTAAAGTGCATTCATTTGACAATGAAGAAAATTCAGTAAAGCTGACTTTAGGATATTCAGCAATGTATAAAATTTTACAGACTTTTTTGGCTTCAAATGTCTTTACTTGTATTTATAAATCAAGTATATTTGCACACCTACTGATGTATAGTGATATTAAAGTACATTAGAACTATCAGAAATTAATACTGAGCCAACTGTGCCTTACTCAACGTTTATTTGATAGTATTAGGTATTCAGACTTCCAAGTTATACTGCCATGTACTCTCTGGTGACATGTGGCCTCACCAGTGCTGGGTACAGGGGGAAAAATCACTTCCCTGCTCCTGCTGGCCACACTAATTCTGATACAAGTGAGGATCCTATTGGCCTTCCTGGCTACCTGGGCGCACTGACGTATGGTATTCAGCTGGCTGTTGAGCAACACCCCCAGGTCCTTTTCTGCTGGGCAGCCTTCCAGACGCTCTTCCCCAAGCCTGTAGCATTGCATGGGGTTGTTGTGACCCAAGTGAAGGACCCAGCACTTAGCCTTGTTGAATCTCATACAGTTGGCCTTGGCCGAACAATCCAGCCTGTCCAGATCCCTCTGTAGAGCCATTAAGTGTTTAGTCAAGGGTTTGAGGTTTATGTACCTAATGAAGAGATCTGGTCTTATTATTAAAAACATTCATGGCTTCTCTGCATGAAGATGACAATTTGTGGTAGGTTGACACTGGCTGGGTGCCAGGTGCCCACCAAAGCTGCTTTATCACTCCCCCTCCTCAGATAGATTAGGGACAGAAAATATAACAAAAGGCTCATGGGTCAAGATAAGGACAGTTTAATAAAGTGAAACCATAGGACACACATGCAAAAGTGAAGGAAAACAAATGATGTTATTCTCTACTTCCCATCAGCCAGTGATGCCTGGCCACTTCCCGGGAAGCAGGCCTTCAGTATGCGTAGTGGTTGCTCTGGAAGATGAAAATGCCCCCCCTTCCATCTCTCTTTACATAGCTTTTATAGGTGAGCTGACATCATATGGTATGGAATATCTGTTTGGTTAGTTTGGGTCAGCTGTCCTGGCTATGTCCCCTCCCAAGATCTTGCCAGCCCCAGCCTGCCATTGAGGGAGGCAAAAATGTTGGAGAGACAGCCTTGATGCTGTGCCAGCACTGCTCAGCAGTAGCCAGAACACTGGTGTGTTATCAACACCTTTCTAGCTACCGATGCAGAGCACAGCACTACAAGGGCTGCTATGGGGAGAATTAACTCCACATGAGGCAGACCCAATACACAATTTTATCACAAACAGCACATTAACCCTAGTGCTAGAAGATGGCTGAATCAGAGGTAACTGTTCCACAAGTAGCACCACCCATTACAAGCTACTGTGACTTTCTAGGATTCTCTCTTCGGGTAACTAAAGCAAGCCAACCTTGCTTAATGACTGGAGTTTGGAAAGTCTGAGGTCTTTGTGACAGCATTTCTTGTAAATTATATGCATTATTATCAGAGGTACAAAATTTTATTCTCCATATTCCAGTCCTCTATGGTCAAACTTTGGGTTGATTTCCATTTTGTAATAGTTGCCAACTATCTATAATAAAATGCACTGTGTGGTTGCATGTGTGTTTGTGCGTGTCTGTGCACATGGTCACTTCTGGGGTATACAAGTGCTATGTAAAAGGTGGAACTCAAAATTTTCAGAGCAGCACACATCAAGTGATATATTTCAGAAGCAAATACCTTATTGTTCATGCAGCTGGGAACCCCCGCTTCCAAAACCAATCCCCCAAACTGATATTTTTTTATATGATCAGCTGACTATCATCTCATCAAATGACTGCTTTTCTACAGGGGTTTTACTTTTATATTGAAGAAAGCTAGAATAAGATTTTCGACAAGCTTTAGCAAGGGCTATGAATCTAGCTGACATCTGAGGAGCACACAAAAGCATAAAGTAAGTACTTAGATACCATAGAGGCTAGTCATATTTCTGTTGTGGAGGAAAAGTATGAGTCCTATAAAATATTCCTTAAGAGTTCTAGAGTTATACAGACAGCAGACAAAAAGTGCCATCAAACAAGTGTAAAGAAATTGGTGGTGTCCACATAGGGTGGATTATTATCTTCTGGAAATAGAATGCAAGGAAAGAACATTTCTGGTTGCTTTCTTCAAAATTCATGCTCCAGTTAACAGGCAGGAAATAGAGAAGTCATTCTAATAATTCAATAGTGTTTTGCCATACTGCTAGCTTTGGAGGCACAAGCTTTATTAAGATACTATAGCATTCTAGGGACTGACTTTCCATGCTCAACAGAGGCAAACAGTGGGGGTTCTGTTTATGTGGTTTCCTTTGGTCTTCATTTAGGACATCACAGGATTCTGTTTGGATTTGGGGTTGTTGGTTTGTTTTTTGGGGGGTTGTTGGTTCTGGTTTTGTTTTTTTTTTGGGGGGGGGGGGGGGACAATGTTTATTCACTGAATGAAATGGCAAATTTTGGCTTACACAGCCTGTAAGGTACCAGGAGCTCCCATGCTAGTTGGCNTTTTTGAGGCTCTGGCTATTCAATGTTGCTCAAATTCAGGTCTGTGGGGTTTTAACCACTGCAAAGGGCATCTCAAATCTGAACCAAGCTACAGAAAGATGTGGTCAGATTGTCAACTACCAAATAGTAAATCCTTAAATGCCTCAGATTGCAAATGAAATGTATTATATAACCTTGTCTCCTCCACTTGCTGTGAGCAGCCCAGGAGGGTTTTAATATTATAAAATATGTAGTATGGCATAGAAAAAATAATAATTAAATTTGACAACGATTGAGTCCAGAGAAAGACAATAATGCAAAGAAGTTTTCTGATTATAAAGCTTTTTTTAATTTCCAGAGGTGAGTCTTTGCAGTCACCATCTCAAAGAAAAGTCAATGGATGAGTAGCAAATCATTAACAACCTCTTCTCTCCCCACCCCCACTTATACTAGTGAGTTATTTGGCAGGGATCTGCCTTCTAACAGTTTAAAATGCCCTCCTCAATTATTTTCCAGCTCTTTCTTCTTATTTCCTGTCATATTGGCATTACATTCAGGGTTCCTTACACATTGAAAGTTAACTTGATATGCCTAAGGTCTGTTTCTTATTTATACTATAATCCATTTAGTCTTTTTGGAAATGCTGAGGAGCTTTAGAAAGGTATAAAAATTGCAAAAAACAATGTAATTTTTTTTGCCCAATTATAGTATAAGATTTTCACATATGGTTTACTACCTGTTTCTTTTGAGGGGTTCCTTCTTAAACTGGAAGGACAGGAGAAAAGAAAGACTATAATTTACTATTCACTATTACATACTTTAGATTTTACAAGAGGTCATCTCACACTGGAAACTTTGATATGGCATACTGCTTCTGAACGTCAGGTGGTGCTTCTGAACCACCATTACCTGGTGGCAGGCTGCACACAGTGTTAAAAGAGAACTTCATCTGTCAGATTCAGATAAGAATCTATATCTATATCTATCTATATCTATTTGTTCATTTTATGAAGCTTTGGAAACAGGTATAGACAACTACTACAGAACATCAGTGTAAGGACCAATGTTATTTGTCAGTGTACTATAGGGGATACCAATCCAGACTGACCACATCGTTAGGTGTTATTGAACTGTTTCAGCACTTACACAATAGTATGTCAAAATATGGTCTTACCTGTTACACAAAGTGTGTCCATGCCTTTTTTTCCCTGTACTGAGAACATCTGAATTCAGTGCTAGTGCCACTGAGAGCCCTATGAAATTAATGATGCCAGATAGCTTGACTGTTGCTGTCAAGATCTATGAAAGTTCTGAATATGAAAAATTAAAATCCTTTATCTTTTTCATTAAAGCCAGTTAAATACATGATAGGAAACCATTATTTATCATACTGATCTTCTAAATGGTTAGCTTAAATGGTTCACAGGAGCTAATAAGTTGAGCTGTCATACAGTGCTTAGAGAGATCAGAGGTCTTCTGCAGTGGTATCAGTTTCCATTCTAGTGGCCAGAAGCCACAAGCACTAAAAGTGGTGAGTTCTGTAGTACTCTCAGAACTTCCACAAACTGCTGAAAATGTAGTGTAAATGAGTTTTGGTATGAAATTTCATCTCTTTGGAGGAAAAACCTCATAAGAACTCAGGATGAAATCTGCATTATCCTTGATGCATTCCTAAACTCCAAATCTGATTTGCTTTCTAAATCATTGACCTTTATCCTTCTGTGGTAGTGAAACAAAATAGGAAGAAAAATTCTCTGTATCAGAGGATTTTCATGCCTGTTGCCTTAGATAAGCAGGAGCTTACATCTGTTAGTTTCCTCATATTATATTTCATAATATATTACGGATGAAATGTCAAATCATTGTAAACCAATTTCAATGAAAATAAGAGAAGTAAATTTCATACAAGATTGATCATTGTTCCCATATCCTAGAAGACTTCTGATCCTTTAAACATTCATGTATATCTTAATTTTGTTTTTATACCTGGTCTAAATGCCAGGTTTTAAATATCATGAAATTTAAATGTTTAAATATCATGAATTTTAACATGGTATTTAAATGATTTAAATACTGTGAAAAAAGAAACAGAAAAGACTCTCCTTAATTAGTGTATTTGTCATGGTTTAACCCCAGTCAGCAACGAAGCACCACGCAGCCGCTCACTCACTTCCCCACCCTCCCAGTGGGATGGGGGAGAAAATCAGGAAAAGAAGTAAAACTTGTGGATTGAGATAAGAATGGTTTAATACAACAGAAAAGATGATACTAATAATGATAATGATAACACTAATGAAATGACAACAGTAATAATAAAAGGATTGGAATATACAAGTGATGCACAATGCAATTGCTCACCACCTGCCGACCGACACCCAGTTAGTTCTTGAGCAGTGATCCCCCCCAGCCCCCACTCCCCCAGTTTATATACTAGACGTGACATCACATGGTATGGAATACTCCGTTGGCCACTGTGGGTCAGCTGTCCTGGCTGTGTCCCCTTCCAATTTCTTGCGCCCCTCCAGCCTTCTTGCTGGCTGGGCATCAGAAGCTGAAAATCCTTGACTTTAGACTAAACATTACTTAGCAACAACTGAAAACATCAGTGTGTTACCAACATTCTTCTCATACCTAACTCAAAAACATAGCACTGTACCAGCTACTAGGAAGACAATTAACTCTATCCCAGCTGAAACCAGGACAGTATTCCACACTTTTCGTCTGTGGGCCAGGACTGATTAGTGGTAAAGGACTTCCTGTAAGTCAAAGTTCTCCATCTCCTTATTTAGTATGGCTGTATTTTTTTCTGTGAGCTAAAGGAAAAATGTTTCTGAATACAGTATTTGGACACTGGATTACTGATCAGTACAGTCTGGAGTGTGTATTTGGGCAGGACTTTTGATTTACAATACTTCCTTTGGATTGCAGGGGCCTGCTAGTTGGAATTATGTAAAGACTATCAGAAACCAAAACCAGCTTGCCAGCTGATTTTAGTGTGGAAGATTAGGCTCTTAGATTCTGCTTTTTACAGATATAAATCTGATTTTGGTAGAAAAGGCACTTTTATAGGCAAGTCCTTAGATAAAGACTTTGATTCCTCATTAAGAACATTCTGGAAAAGATAAAACACAAAACACATTTCTGTTAAATCTGAAGACTCAAAGGCCTCAAGAGTTTATATAAATCAAAGCATTATTTTGCATATTGGAGGAATACGCCTAATATAATTTACATATTTTGCTCTTTTCTTCTTTTTTTTTTTTAAATTATCACATTCTTTTCATGTTTTTCTCTGAGAGTCTTACTACAGCACAGTGAGTATGTTAAAATTATGAAATGTTTAACTTCAGCTTCATGAGAACTTAGATATTTTTAAAATGCTCTTTGAAAATGTTTACTAACACCATTGTGTGGTCATTCTCTCCTTGATACGCTAGGAAACAAATAAGTTTCCTAGATAATGTACCTATCATAACACCTCTGTGAAGATGACGCTGGTATTACAGCTGGTAACTGAAGGACATTGACAAACATGTAATGTGACATTAAATATAATTATGAAAGTTATCAAGGGGAAGAAAAACTTGATATATTTCAAATTTCTAGTAGCTACCATTCCAGCAAATTTTGAAGTATATAGCTGAAGTGGGGAAGACATTGTCACAAAGCACAATAATTTTGCAAGTCCATGCATATACAAGGGTATTAGCTTAGATGGATGTACTATATAGAGGAGACACTGACACTGCAGAGTCACGTAGACAAAGAGTAGTAGGTTGGCCTTCTTTCCTAAAAATCGTAGCACAGCTGAGTGTCAGTCCATGTCAGGATAGATTTCATACACTACCTATTTCTTGGAAAAAATAATGGAGGAAAATATTCAGAGGTGTACTCTGCACCCCAAAACAACTCTAACTGAACCCTGCCTGTAAACTGTTTACCTGCAATATATACCGCACTATGTAACTATTGAATAATTTTTAGTGCTAATCTTGTTTGGCAGTAGAATCAATGTTTTCTCTACTAACAGATTGTGTTTGGCTACCTTTTACTATGTGTAGACACTCTGAAGCCATTGTGTACCAGGAGTACACTTCTTTAATTGCTAGCAAGGTCTGATTTACTATTGGATTAAGCCTTAGAAAGCTTACAACTCCTCATGCAGTCATTCAGTGACATGACCTGCTGCTGGTCAGGAATTTACAAGTCAAGTGGAGAATTTATGACCTCTTGATGACAAAATGAGCTCTATCCTTACCTTGCTGTGCTTCTGCCTTCCAGCTTTGCATTTTTCTGGGCTTTTTTACCTTTTCATGTGAGTATTTTTCTCATTAGTCTTGGAGCTACTGCTTACTGCTTACTGTTTCTTCCTTTCTGATGTTGCTTGGTGTTAACTCTGATACTCACCCAAAGCTCACCAAAATTTTCTTCAAGTAAAGCTGTACTGAGGTGCTACAGCTGTGCTTTGCAAGACTAGCTTTTAGACCCTGGCATCTGAACCCTGGGGTCGTGGAGTCTAAGGAAAATCAAACGTGGGAAAGCAATCAAATATGTAAGTTGGCTGCTGTCAGCTAGACTTTCTAGGGATGTATACTAGACAGAGCAAAGGGAATGTAACCCTCCCTGCAGATCTTCATCCCCAGCCCTTAGGCTGTCCCTTCTGCTCTCACCTTTTAATAATTAGCAACTGAGGCCACAGTTCTGTCTAAAAAAACTCCTGCTTCAGCCTTAATCTGCTCCTCATATTATTTCTGGATGAGAACTGATGAAGTTGTTACATTGATTATTGAATTGCATGGTAGCACTACCTTGCTTCATCTCATTACTCATATGAATGATCACTTATGTGCAGGAGAAGAGTCAGGTAGTATATGTCACCAGTTTCACTGCTACATACACATTTCTCTTTTCTTTGCAGTTCACTGCTTATGCCAAATATCTTTCAGTGTTAGGATATTTAAATACACTTTAAAGTCCTTCTACTGCCAGCTTATCTGACCTTTACATTGCTGTAGGATTTGGTTCATGAACAGCAATAGAGATAACTTCTGGCCTCTATCTTCCTGGTTTTAAATAATTCACATATACATTCTTTTACCCTTTCTTGAATTATATGCTGGCAGTATGCCTACTAGTTCTAAAGAGTCTGTATACTGATTTTGTAAGATTTTTGATCTTACTGTGTTTATCACAGGACATCATTGAGATCACAAAACAGAATGGATGGGATTTAATCCACAATTAACTTCAGAAAAAGGAAGATAGTTGCAAGCAGCATTTCAGGCAGAGGCACACAGTATTTTCTGCTGCTAATTTTGATGTTAACACCTCAGGGAAGCATAAAGTTCTGGTTTTATAACTATGAATTTTGTGCTGAAATTTTTCAGAGAATCTTATTTTACCCAAATGTTATATTTGATTTGATTAAAGCATTGCTTTGTAGCAAATGTTCTAAAAAAACTTAAGGAGCATATTGTGTCCCTCCTGCTGCTGCCCCATTTCCCCCCCAGAAAAAACCCCAAGCCCCCCAAAATCCCCAAAACCTTAGCAAAAAATTCATGGGCTTAAAATAGTTGGTTGTTCTGAAAACAAATGTGTTGATTTGTTTTGTTCTTCTTTTTAGCATCAGAGGTGGTGTGTGCTATTTCTAAATAAATGGTGCCATAAGACAAGCATATGTTGTTCTGTATCATGCACTGCAGGTGCTGCAGTACAGGCTTGCATAATGTGCCACCTGAAACTCAGAGAAGCAATTTTCTTTAAAAGGCCAGATTGTGGAGCCCTAGCTCACGCTGATAAGCACTTATTGACGCAAGCAGTTCCATTAAAGCCCCTCCTTTCAAGTAAGTGTTAACTTACATGAGTAAGTTTTATAGGCCAGCTCTTAGCTTCCACTGTATTTTGGCATTAACAATCACATACTGACTCATACATTTTTAGATCCTCTATACATATAAAAATATGCAGAATATGGAAGGTATTGGCAAGTATTTAGGATTTAAAATCTGTTTCACGTTACACAATTCATTAGATTAAATCTTCTAAGTGTTAAATCCAATAGGTGTCTGCTGTAAGTGTAGACTTAAAATAATGTTGAACCTTATTGTTGTATAGGTCAGTAAGTATTTGTTTAGGTAGATGCTAGGACAGAAGACTTAAATATACTTGCCATATGTCAAAGAGAGTAGAGTCCAAGGTAGATGGTAACAGTATCTAATAGCGAAGGTAGGTATGAAACTGATGGTTGTTTTCTGGCCCAGACATGTAATACAGGTTTGTATTATAAAATAGTATACTTCTCCATTTATAGAATGTGGAATTCTGCTGTGCAGCCTGTGATAAACTGTTTTAATCTCTACTGAAATGATTTCTATTTATCTCTTCAGAAGCCGGCTGCTTTCAGAATGTGAGTTCCTTGAAATAGAAACCATTGGAAATTTATTTGGTGTAACATACATTTTCTGCCTATACAACAAAAAGGATATTCTAAAAATAGTATTGGGGTACTTGGTTTTGTAAACCTTCTCACACCAGCTATGTGGACAATTGTGGAGGAAACTAGTCCAGATTTACACTGAATTAGTAATTTAGTTCTCAACTGCCTACATTTGAAAACTGTCTTTAAAAGGAACCACAGTTGTGAAAGCTGCTGCTATCAACATAAGGGGAATGCACAAAATCAGCGTGGAGGCATGATGATCGTAACATCAAATAAGGCAAACAGTTGGTAGGTCCAGCTGCTAGAGCTGTGGGTGACATAAGTATTCCAGAGGAAATACTGAAAAATTCTTCTAGACTTCTCTCATTGTGCTGCTGATGGAAGACTACATGGCATATGATCACTGGGAGAATTTAATACAAATTATGCTATAGTCCAACCCAATGCAGACCAAACATCGGATGCATTACCTTAAGCAACATTGTATAGCTTCTTGGATGATAATTGTAGGGCTGGTGTTCTCAGAGATTTTGACAATGGATGTACAAAGGCACAATTTTTTCATTGTCACATAAGAATTGAGTCACGTGGTATAGAGTAAAATGAAAGGAGTTTCTGACATTTCAGTAGGATTTCTCTTAAAAGTCTTCTGTCTCAGCTCTTCCCTCATGTGATTGTGTCCACAGATGTGTACAAAAAACCTTATGCATGTGCATACACATTTGTATATATAAAACACACAGCATTTGTGTAATATGTGCACGGTGTATATATACTAAATATATATACACATATTTGCACATACGCATGCATATGTATATATACATACATATCTATAAATATATATACATATATATATTATATATAGAAGTTACAACACTTAAGTGAACCCTGACTACAAGTTGGGTTGAACCACAAGCAAACAGGCTAAAATTACTAACTGCATGCTCATTACCTAGGGTAAAATTTTGTTGGTGGGTGATGTTATAAAAATAGACACATCCTTTTCTAATTTTCCGTTCTTAGTCTAAATTTTTTCTACAAAATAAATTAGGGGTGTCATCACCAGTATCATCTCTGGTACTGCATTTTCTTCCTAGCAGATGCACCATTATTTCTCTACTTTTTTGGCTTCATCTTTCTCTTGTTAGATAATTTGATTTTTGCGGCACTTTTCCATTTAAAAGATTGTGTAGGTGATGCAATAACTTGATACCTAGTGGTACCAAATATGCTGTTCCCCCTAGGCAGTCTGAATGTCCATGCTACAACTTTTTATTCATTCACTTTCTAATACCATAGATGTTAAGACAGTTCAAGTGAGAAAAAGGAGCTTCTCCTGCTGTTCTAGTGATGCTTTTACAAAGGAAATGTGAGTATTTAAGAGTATGTTCTTTCATTTGTTTTTATAATTGTTCAACAGAAAAGGCTTTTTTTTTTTTAATTTTTAGCATTTAAGATTTGGGGTCCATTGGTATTCTTTTTCAGGAAAAAAATGGATTTTTTTTCCCCTATATTATAAATTCAAGTAGCCTGTGACACTCTTGAAAGAAAGCTTCTGCTGTAATTTAAAAGTAGCACTGCTGTAGGTGTGCGTCACAGTGGGGTGTGGATCCTGACTCTTGGAGTGTCTGGAGAGCATGACTCCTTCCATCTGTGACATACAGTCAAATCCCCTTTCCCTGAAAATCACAGCCCTTGAAACAGGTCACTGCATACCCTTACCTTGTCCTAACATGACACTGGGATGAAAATCTTATTTGCATTTGTATCTGAAGCTCCTAAGTGCAACCACACTTTCTGGTTTACATACATCCGCAATGGCACTGATGGGACTGGGGGCACTGTGAGGCTTATACTAGTCAAAGAGTTTGGCAATATAATATCTTATGTAACTTGTTGAAAATAAATCTATCAGAAGATTCTTCATCTCTTGTAAACAAATGTAAATTCAAAACATTGGTCAGTCATATCATTTTTACGTAAATCCCAGATGTAATATTCTACCAATAGATTTCCTGTGCCTGTGATTTTTGTTAGGACTTGCCAAAACCGAGATATGGCTGGAGGTGAGTCTGAGCATGTACTCCCAGTAAGCACACGCAGAAACACACACATACAATACCCATACACACACATAGACCGATCAGCACAGCCAGAAACCACATCACTCTTGCAGACACACACAAATAGCACTTACGGCCTCATCCTATTTCCCTCTCTGGCTGGTCAGTATGAGGGTCATTTAGTGGGAATACATGCATGTACATATAACGCACAAGGTGGATCCCTCCAGCAACAGGACTCAGACAGTCTGCCCTGTAGCTGGCCCTGGATCCCAGTCTCCCCAGCTCCTGGTTCCTGGGCATACAAAAACCAAGGACACAGACCCACCCTTGCCACTGGTACAGAGGCCCTAGGACAGACACATCCACACACATGCATGAGTGTGACTCCCCTGACAGCTGGACTTAGACACAATGTCTGTCCAGTAACTTCCCCTGGATCCTCCTGTCTCTCTCTTACACACATGCACATGNGCCCCTCCGGGTGCCTCACCCTCAGAAGCACCACCAGCCCAGTCCTGGGCCCCTTGCCTCGCTCTCCATCTGTTTGAGCTGCACAGTTGCTGGTGATCTCACACCAGCTCCCGCACCCGCACTGGCCTCAGTGGCTGCCGCTATGGACACAGGGACCCTGACCCACAGTCCCCTCCTGCAGGCACCCCCTCCCTGCCCCTCCGCACACACATGGGGCTCCTTTCCAGGGCTCCTTGCCCAGGAAACAGAAATAGAAATCAGAGAGAAGACAGGGCGGACCTCACCAATCAGGCACAGGCCATGGCCCTACGAGCAGGCTGCCCAGGCTCTGCTCACACTTCTCCAGCCCCTTGTATCTGCTTTCCCCTTTGTTTTCCCATGCTTGCTCCTGCTCCAACCACCCTGATCCCCACCTCTCCTGCCTCTGGTTCC
>VYZV01045805.1:1993-17142 GCA_013401275.1 Pandion haliaetus
CCTGCTGCAGATCGGCCTCCTCTGAACTGGAAGTTAATGAGTAAGAGCAAATGTTGCAGATGCAGCAGTTGTGCACATTTGGAGCCTTGTGATTAGCCCAAGCTGCTTTCCTAGCCTAAACCTAATTCAGTCACAAAGACAGCTTGCCCTTTTGTTCCTGAGAGGCAAGTGACCTCATTGAAATGCTCACAATCTGCTGCCGCCCTTCGGGGACACATCTTTCAAAACAAGACACCCATTTCAGGCTTAGAAAATCTTTGGGCTCTGTTTTGTGCTCAGACTGAAGATGTTGTCACAGGACTGAACATTTTCTGTTTAAAGCATGGGGCTGGGCCCCAGAAAAACAAAGGCTCTGTTCCTGGTTTGATTTTTACTTCCGGCATGGGTTTCTGCAAAGCCACTTGGACTTTCTGCACTTAAGTTCCACCATCTCTAAAGTCAGCACAACACTTACCTACCTCACTGTGTGGCTCCCAGTTCTAGCGTAGGCTAGAATCCAAAGGCCTTTATTGTGCAAATTACTGTACCTGTACTGGAAATAATTTGTTATTCCTGTTGCACATTTCTAAGCCTATTGCTGAACAGCAGCATCCAGGAGTGTAACTTGGGCAAACCTACCTTTGCTGCAAATGATGCTTCTTACCGACTTTTAAAAGATACACTGGGTAGTGCAAATAACCTAAGATTCTCCTGGGAGAATTTTTTTTTTTTTAATGAGTGTTCTTTTCCCACTGTTTCTATCACTGTTTTTTGTTTTTAAATCACGGTAAACAGTTAATGAGAAACTGAGGATTTAAAATTATCAGGACAAAAATGCATACCTATTTTTGACAGTAGTTTAAATAATCAGTTGAATTGTAGGCCACAAGGTAGGCATCTGGCATTACTTTAGTATAGCTGCTGATCTTCAGCAACAACAGTTGCTGCACTCAGAGTTAGCTAAAACTTTTTCTTAACAAGATATGGTGGCTGCATGCAAAAGAAATAGTCAACCATCAGACTTATGCTTCACCTGTCAATGCTGAACACTTGCTTTAGTGATCTCAATTTACTCCTGCAGACAACATGGTAGCCACAGATAGAATATTCTTCCTGTGCATCTTCTAAGAACTTCATTTGCAGAGGTTTTATCCTGACATAAGGAATGAGGAATGTATCATCATCCCAATTTTCCATTACATTTTATTAGAACTGTATCATATTTATATGGTAAAAAAGTTATTGTAAATGATAAAGTCTTGTTTTACTGGCATTGCCTTGTAGTCAGTAAGCTCATATGATAATGTGCTAATGCAGAAAAAGGAAGGAACTTTATTTTCATAACATTGTGTTATCAATATAGAGAGCTAGGTGATCTTAGGGCCTCAATGCTACTGTATTTTTAAAAATTAGAAGATGCTGTGCTAAATTTACTGGCCCAAAGCCTAAGTGTGTGGCAGATTAATATAAAAATAACTTTTTCATCCCCCACACCCTGAGATTCAAAAAATATTTCTTTTAGTGCTAGACAAAACCACTACCAACACATTTTATTTTTAATTAGAAAGACAGATCTCCCAAAGGCTTTTTGGTGGAAACACGTACTCTGCAGTAGTGACTGGAATTTGGGACACTTATACTAATATTCACTTTACTTAATTTCAGACATCTATAAATTTGAACTTGTGAGTCTGATCTAGTGACCTTGGATGTTTATATAATAAATGGAGAAAATTAGAGACATGCTGATTCATCTCACTGATGCTGTATACCAATTCTAGTATAAAATGAACTTCCTCCTAGAGGCAGTTTCTAGGGTAAGTAACCCAGACTTTGATATTTAACTTTTAGACATTGAAAGTTAGGGCAGATGAATTTCAACCTTAGCTAAAAATACCTTGTGTGTATAAATTGGAGATAACTTATCTCATTCTAGTGTTCTCCAAAAGTCCAGCCTGAGTTTAAAAAAAAATGTTGAAAAAGCTCTGTTTCTGTAACGTTTTTAATTCCAGATGAACTGGCAATTCCTGGTGAAGAGTCATGGAGATAAATTGCCAGACAAATTACTGAAAGGTCTTCAGTAGAATTCCAATTCTCTCTGACTATAAAGAAACTTTTTTCTTAGAGAAATTATTTCATCAGTATTACAAGGAGTTGATGCAATATTTCCCCCTTTTTGTGTATTAGGAAGACATTTTGGTGGGAGATTTACCTTGGGTCTTTTTTGTGCTCTTTCTCTGTGTAGACACTATTAGCCACTTTTAGAGACAGGACTCTTGTCAAGATGGGCTTTGTCCAACTACTATGACAATTTTTACATTATTGCTTTGTCATAGTTCCATCAGTGTCATTGCAATAGTACAAATATTCATCTTTGAAGCAAGATCATAGTAAGTTAGGGAATTTCTTCCTTCCTCCATCTGTTGCAAAGTCCATGGCCTAACAGGCTACACAAGGACAGGCATGTTCGTCTGAGGACAGCAATGACCAGACAGCACTGTGGGATCCATGATGCATTAGATAGAAAAGGATTCTGTATGGCATATTTTCATGATTAAATAAAAACGTAAAAATTATTGTCACATATTAAACCAGATTTTTAAACTACAATGGGAATTCAGTTTGTTATTTAACTCTCTCTGCACTAGAGTGCTGCACGTGTGGAGTCTTGATGGATATCAAGTTTTGGGCTCCTCAGTATAAAAAAGACAATGACATACAAAGTCAAATCCAGCTAAGGGCAAAGATACTCAGGAGACTGGAAAACTTGACATATGCAAAAAGGGTGAGGGAACTGTTTTTATTCAGCATTAAGAAGAGAAAGGTAAGTGGACACCTCATTACTGCGTGTAGCTACTCAAAGATAAGGTGCAGTGGAGATGGAGTCAGACTTTTCTCATACATGCACCAGGACAGGATGAGAGGCAAAAACCACAAGATGGAATGATAGAAATTCCAGCTAGAGTGAGGAAAAAAAATGTACTCTGACAGTACATGGAAAAAGAGAGAGTCTGTGGAGTTTCCATGCTTGAAAACAATCAAAGCCCTGCTCCACACCGTCCTGAGCAACCTGCTACCTGACCCTGCTTTCGGCAGCGGACTGCACCTGGTGGCCTCCAGAGGTCTCCTCCAACATGAATTACTCTGTCATGCTATACTGTCCTTGGTCATTGACCCGCAAAATGGGAGTTTAGCATGAAAAACCCTGGCCTTCTTACAAGATTTACAAAGTTTTTAAATTAATTGATTTATGTACAGGTGGAAGAATCATGCCCCCATCGATCTTATTCAGGTCAATAAAGCAAATTGTACTGGATTGTCTGTAAAATATCAAGGTACTCATAATCACTGCAGAGTGAGTGTCAGTGAGAAAAAAAAAACAATAAATAATACAACTGGATTTACAATAATTTAAGGGTTTACGCTTGAAAAAGGACCTGTGTTAGTCATTGTTATTACATTTTATGTTATACTAGCATCCAGCTTAAGACTAAATGATTCACCAAAAGACCATCAGGATCATAACTTTCTATATAATTGTTATACATGTATTTTTTTATAGTCTAGAAATGAATTTTTAAAAGAATTTTTAATGAGGTACTTACCTTTGTAATTTGATGTAGCAATTAGAATCCCTAATGGTATGCTATAGTTTTCTTTTGAAGCCATTCCCTCTTCCTTCCACTTATGAGTTGAGGGAAGGGGATTTCTTTTTTAATTATTTTTGCTAATTCTTTTGATGTACACTTTATTTATCAATGGCATCATAAATCCTGTATTTAGCAGTAGTGGTTTTGATCTTTTGTACCAACATTTGTCTTTGGGAAACTTAAGACTTTCACCCTTCTATAGCATACACCAGAAAATGAATGACCACATGTTTTTATTTGCCAGCTTAATTGCACATAATAATAAATCTTCATTTAGGAGCAGCAGGATATCCAGTGTGAAGTGTCAAGTTCTTATACTGGCAGTGGTTATTACATTTCGTAATGAAACTAAATTTAAATATCACACATATCAAAATGCCTGTAAGTCACATATTCTGCACCCTGCCCAATAAAAATATGCTTGATGGACAAGCTTGCATATTAAATTGAGAAAAAAACTGGTACATTCCTTAATAAAAAAATACATCCATTAAGATGACATCTCTGCTTGTAAGTAATATGAAATCAGCAGCTTTTATGTAGAAGGAACAGTAAAGAGAAGTTACCCTAAATAAATTATTGTAATATAATCAGTTTGAGTCTTCTGTTTTTCATCCATATTGATTTTACAGGTTTAAAGCATTTAATTTGGAGTTAATCGTGTGATTTGTGGTTACAAATAGATTTAATTTTTTTTTTCCTCAGACTCAGTCCTAAAATCCAGGAGGTCATTCCATATCCTGTCACAGGAGTAGAATAGGGTGTGAGCATGCTTCTTTCTCCTCTTTCCTTAGTTTCACTGAGTTTACAGTTCAAACAACTTTAAAATCTCAAAGTTCATTTGACACTGTTTCCATGGCACATAAATTCAACCTATGCTTTGATCTTACAGAAATATTTTGGGCTATGCTACAGCTTCACGTGACTTCTCTATGGCTATTTCACATAGTGCTTGTTCTCACATATTATTAAATCCCTTTTAGTATAATCTTCTTCAAAAGAATTATTCTGCAATCGGGTTATATTGCATCCTTTTTTTTTTTTACTAGTACAGCAGTCATGATATCAGTGAGAACAAAATCTGGCAGTATTTGTATGATCCGAAACTGGTATTTCAGTTTTCACACTATCCCAAATTATGAAGGTGGCTCCTAACATAGCATTGCCTGTCTGCAGAAAATTAGAAGATTCAGTTTGTGAGCCATATTTCAATTTTCCAAAAATTAAAAATGGCTTTTAAATGAATGAAATAATATTCATGAGAGAATATGGCATATGTAAAGCTTCTAAATAAAGATGTGCAATAAACATGGTGTAGAAGATGCAGAAAGAAAGGCCTCAGGTTTGCACTTAGAAGACAAAGCTTGGTCCACATTTCGGGGCTGCCTGGAAAGAAAATGGGTTTCCAGTGATAATTCAGCTCTCTTCCTTAAGAGGCCTCAAAGGAACAGTTTATGAGAGTACAAACCTTCCCTATCAGTGTCCCTTACTTTCTTTCAGCCTGATCCACACTCACAGGCACAGGTATAGGTGCAACCCACAGCTAAGAAATGTTTTTGCAAAAAGGGAGATATTTTATGGAAGAGGAATTTGTGCCTTCTTTATGACCCCAGTGTAGCAGCCTAAATTGTGTTATCTATCTGGAGTACAGTGCTTTAAAATACTGAAGTGTTGTTTATCCACTGCCACCCAAGTGATGCCCCTGTGGGTATACACCTCGGCTCCCATAAGGCCATGGGACTGTGTATCCTTTCTGTGGAATTGTTGGATTAGAGAGAAAGAGGGATGGAAAGGGGCTGCACAGTGCCCGGGCCTTGCCATTGCACAGGCTAGGGATGCAACACACACCCAACCCAGAGCTTCGGGCTCTTCTACTGCTTACACCCAAGCACTGTATCACAGTCCCACAGTGTTGCTGAAAAAATACAGAGGTACATCTCACAATCACAAAGCAAATCTTAATTATTCCAGTCCCTGCAGGGTTCAAGAACATTATGAAATGTCAAAAATTGACACTTTCATAATCTTGGTAAACTTTTGGATTTCCAAATTCCATTTGCAATGCAAATGCTTGCAGATTTCCATTTCTCCCATCCCAAAGCACTGAAAGACACACATGCAAATATTTAAATTCTAATGTTGATTTTTCTCCCTGTTCATTGCAGAACTGCAGTTTCCACTCCCAACTGGGGGAATTAAAAATGTTTTGAGTATCTCTACAACTAGTCAAAACACCACCACACATAGTACATATGAAACAAATTGCACAAGTGGACCTTTATTGTAACTACTGCTGAATCAATTTCCCTTTTCATTTCTGAAGTGCATTTAAGAAGGAGGCAAGATGTTGTGAGAAGCAGGCCCATAAAAGAGAGAATTGAATTAATTAAAAAAAAAAACTCATAGAGAAGTCGTGTTGGGGCACATCACTGATTTGGAGACTCCAGGAGTCTCTGCTCTGTAACCAGGGAATTTCCCAGCAGCCTGTCCCAACTCAAGGTGTGCACAAGGTGCTGGGGAATGAAAAAACAAACCAGTTCCTTTGTTCTTTCAATTTGAGGATTTTCATAATCCTCAGTGAAAAAGGTTCATATATCACACACACCTCTGAGGAAGTGAAGTATTGCACATTAAAGGAAAAGAGAAGAAAAGATAAGGAAAGGGAAGAAAGAAAAAAAGAAAAGAAAAAAAGAAAAGAAAAGAAAAGAAAAGAAAAGAAAAGAAAAGAAAAGAAAAGAAAAGAAAAGAAAAGAAAAGAAAAGAAAAGAAAAGAAAAGAAAAGTAAAGAAAAGAAAAGAAAAGAAAAGAAAAGAAAAGAAAAGAAAAGAAAAGAAAAAAGAAAAGAAAAGAAAAGAAAGGAAAAAAGAAAAAAGAAAAGAAAAGAAAAGAAAGGAAAAAAGAAAAAAGAAAAGAAAAGAAAAGAAAGGAAAAAAGAAAAAAGAAAAGAAAAGAAAAGAAAGGAAAAAAGAAAAAAGAAAAGAAAAGAAAAGAAAGGAAAAAAGAAAAAAGAAAAGAAAAGAAAAGAAAGGAAAAAAGAAAAAAGAAAAGAAAAGAAAAGAAAGGAAAAAAGAAAAAAGAAAAGAAAAGAAAAGAAAGGAAAAAAGAAAAAAGAAAAGAAAAGAAAAGAAAGGAAAAAAGAAAAAAGAAAAGAAAAGAAAAGAAAGGAAAAAAGAAAAAAGAAAAGAAAAGAAAAGAAAGGAAAAAAGAAAAAAGAAAAGAAAAGAAAAGAAAGGAAAAAAGAAAAAAGAAAAGAAAAGAAAAGAAAGGAAAAAAGAAAAAAGAAAAGAAAAGAAAAGAAAGGAAAAAAGAAAAAAGAAAAGAAAAGAAAAGAAAGGAAAAAAGAAAAAAGAAAAGAAAAGAAAAGAAAGGAAAAAAGAAAAAAGAAAAGAAAAGAAAAGAAAGGAAAAAAGAAAAAAGAAAAGAAAAGAAAAGAAAGGAAAAAAGAAAAAAGAAAAGAAAAGAAAAGAAAGGAAAAAAGAAAAGAAAAGAAAAGAAAAGAAAAGAAAAGAAAAGAAAAGAAAAGAAAAGAAAAGAAAAGAAAAAAGAAAAGAAAAGAAAGGAAAAAGAAAAGAAAAAAGTAAAGAAAAAAGAAAAGAAGAAAAAAGAAAAAAAAAAAGAAAAAAGAAAAGAAAAAAAGAAAAAAGAAAATTAAGCTTTTGTGACCTTCTTAAAGCTGGTTAGTAGTTTTGGGGCTGAGACCAGACTGCAGCTCAAAGAGCTCATCCAGGCTGACACATCTGGGCAGATGAGTGCAGAGAATGGAAGTATTTGGGACAAAGTAAAAACAACAGGACTGAGACAACATGGGGGACATGAAAAGATGACAGTGAGGCTTTGACAGCCAGGGAAACCAAGAATATGGCACTGTGTCTCTGCGGGTAAAACACAAGGTGTTTGTGAGAGGACCAGGGAACATAAGTGTCTCTCAGAATGACAGCATGTCTGAGAGGCTCACTTTTTTGGGGGAAGGATGAAATGTGGCAACAGGAGTTTCTGTGAGTAGGTGTCAGGCAGTAGTAGGGCAGGCATCAGTGTGGGGGTGAGTATGACTGTTGGGAGTGGAGAGTGGAGGAGGGAGGATTATGAGGAGATGTGGTTCACACTCTGGGAGACAAAGTATAAGGGAAACAAAGGGAAGCAACAGAAGGCAAGCAGAATAGCAGAGGGGAAATTAGGACTACGAAGTTAGATGGGGGAAAAACATGCTCCACAAAAGGGCTGAGGATGAAAAACACTAATACTAAAGAAATGAACTAACAGACAAGTCACAAACCAAAAGAAGAAGAAGCAAAGGTAGCCCTTTGGAGGAGAAAAGTAATATTGGAATGAGAACAGATTTAAGAAAGCATAAACAGGAATGAGAATATTACAAGCCTGCAGCAACCTTCAGAAATTATTCCCCGTGGTATTTACGTAGCTGTGCGGGATTCTGCAAATGTGGGTCTCAATCTGCATAGAAAATATCATATGATATTTGGGTCACAAGCCATTTGCCTTTATCCCATTTGTCTTTCATGTTTGTGTTGTATACACTCAGTATGAAATACAAAATTCATCCCCCGCTCACAGTACCTACAATGAAATATCTGTAGCTGTTATACATTGAATTTTACGAGGTGACGGTGTCTTCCTCCTAGACCTATGTACAGTTTGGGTGTCTATTTAAGGAAGACAGTGTACCTGAAATATGCATTTCATAAGGCTATCTTGGGTGATAAGAATGACATTGTTAGGAAATTTTAAATTCTTTTATCATTAGCAGAAGGTATTCATTCTCAGTGATAATTTCCCTGTGATGAAGGATGTGGTTTCATTTGTACAGACTATGTCATGCCAGGCAATTTTAGCAGATACAGGGCTCTTCCTGTTGAATTTCTGGCTGGAGAGCCGTAATGGGCAGCTTCCTCCTGCCAGCACCACTGGCGGCACAACAGCACAGAGGTAGATTGTGCCTCCCTCAACTTCCTCTCTTGCCCCCAAGAAAGTGCTGTTAAATACAGAGCACCATTAAGGCTTGGTCCTCTCTGTGGATCCGCTGTCTGCTCCTTGTATTCTCTTACCTAACCAAGGCAGCGCTGCTGCTCAGAGCCGGGGCGGCTGCTCGGCCCCCACAGCACTGGGACAAGCAGGGCAGCGCCGCCCTGGCAGCTGCCCAGGCTGCTACTGGGAGCAGCATGGCAGGGGCAGAGTCAGCTCTTTCCAACAGCAGCTTAGGAAGAACCTGGTTCACAGCATGCGATTCATAATTGAGTAAGTTCTGCTGTCTGTTTCATTTCTTCCTGGTTTGGGGTTTTTGGGGTTTTTTTCGGGGGTGGTGGTGGTGGGAAATTCAGTTTTCCTCTGGAGAGCAGGACTCATTTCTCTGTGTTTCAGAGCAGAGGAGACTAAAAGACTACGTGTGGCATGTGATATGTCAGGAAGATTAGGCAGTACTTCAAAATTATCTTTCTTCTTATGGCACCTAATGATTGGGATCTGCTCATTCAGTCCTGGGGAGTGTACAGCATTCAGTTACTCTCTTCTCTGTTTCAAAGAGCACCAGCAGCAAGATGCCACCCCTTGCTCCGTGTTTCCAAATGGGTAACAGTACTGCCACAGTCCCAGAGTTCTGGGACTTTACAGGGGCCTGAAGTCACATTTTAATCAGTCGTTTGAACCCTACTTCTGAGAGACGCAGGTTTGCACAGAGTATTAACTTTAGGTAAGTAGTCCTACAAACAGCTTTAAACATGGGAAAGACAAAAGCCTATTTCCAAAGCATTTTCCAACTGCTTTCCACCTGGCCTCAGTCACACTTTCCAGAAAGGGTTATGGATTTATGTAATACTAAATGTTGATGCTAGTTCAGCTGAAGGTACTAAACTATACAAGTGTTTCTAGTACAGACCAGAGCTATCCTGAGACACCCACCTCATAGGAGAGGCATTTTTTCTGCAAATCATCACCAAATGTAAATGTTCCTGTATTTTTTATTTGAATTGAAGGCAGGATCTCAAGGATCAGGAGGAATTAGAATCAAGTTTCTCTAAGGATTTTGGCATTTGTAAACATAGCAAACTTTGAAAAATCTTTATCAGTATATTTTGAGGAAAGCTATTTTTTCCAAGGAAAGGAATGCCCATATGATCCTTGTAGGGTTCTTATGGCTGATGGAGTGTGCTCTCCTGCAAGAACTGAGCAGAAGCTAAATCAGTTGAATTTGAGATTAATTTCTGAAAATACAAGGCCTACAGCCATTCCTGTCTCTTTCAACAGTTGTAATGTAGAGAAAGTCCAAGCCCCGTGAAAAGTTTCAGCATAAATATCAAACTTTGTAATAAATTTTATGGTACTATTTGCATTCCAGCACATCTTGGAGCCCTATTTATGTACTTGGACACCTCACTGAGATAGACACAAGTATAGAAAGAGCCAGTGACCCCAAGAAGATTTCACTGAAGATAAATGATGACTTAATCACTTTTGCCAGCTGGAAAATACAATATATTCTTACAATTTTAATAGGTTATAATGAACAAAATGTATTTTTGCACAGAAAGTGCAAAGCAGACTACGCAAAAAAACCCAAAAGATGTAGTCTTTTTTCTTAGTTTAATGATGAATTTTATTTGTAGAATGATAGTTTTAACTCTCTGAGTCTGAGTGGAAAGATGAGGCATTCAGATTATTCACTGAGTAGCAGGAGCAGCTGTTGGCCAAGGAAGTGTGAGTGGATGTGCCACATAGCTCCAGAGCTGTACAAGTATCCTCTTGACAGAAGAGAATTTAGCCCATCTTTTTAAATGCAACAATGAATTTAAGTGTTTTAATTATCCTCAAATTATCTGTATATACACCTTATGTATCTGTATACACACCTTTCATTTTATTGGCTTAGAATAGCAAGGAAGCAAATCAGAGGATTAAAGGACCCCTGGACTGGCAGAGCATTTTTAGAATGATGGGGAAGACCATTTCATGGGATGGTGGGGAACAAATACTCCAGGCAAAGTTTTCACTCCACAGGAAAACTTGAGCATGTACTAGTGTTAGTTCACACTGCTTATCAACAGTTTGTTGGTGTCCCAAACCTTTTTAAGATGTTTGATAGGTAAACTATGAATTGAAAGAATATATAACCCACTAAATAGGTTTCACCCTTCCCTTTGAAAATGCAGATCATGAGGGTCATGGTATTCCTTTCAACAGTCACCTCTTGACACCACCACGTTGCACATAGACCTGTATGAATTAGGTAGAGATGTGCAGGCAGCCCCTTTATGGTACAGCAATGTGGAATACGACTCAGAACCCTCTCTTCCCTACTCACGATTCACATCAGTGAGGTGGAAGTCTTCAACGGCTGTGTATATTTTTTAAATCAAATTGAATTTTCTCCTCAGCCACCTCATCAGTCCAGCTCTAAACAAGTGTTACAGCAGGACTAAGCGAGTCTCACACAACCGAAGACATGTCTGTATGTCTGTGTCCTGTGTACCTTGTCTTGGGAGGGCACTGAGCCTGAGCAGTTAAAAATCGCCTCTCGGCTGGGCTTATCAGCTTGGTCAGATGGCTTTGGCTCAGGCAACAATCAGCACCCACCCAGCTAGATATGCCATGGGCTACAAGCCATGAAACCCAGGTGGGATAATAGGCTCTGCATGGTAAGACACAAGTGTGGTCAAGTGTACCTGAAACCCAGCTCTTACCTAAGCTTGGCGAGTTGCCCTGCAGCAGAAGTCACTTACCTTATGTGCCTAGCTTGGAAAGCTGGGCTTACTCTCCCTCCTGCAGAACTCCCAGCAGTCTGCTCACACTGCTTGGGGTTAGAGGTCTGAATCTGATGTAGCGGTATGATTCACCTGCATGCTCTTCCCTTGTCCAACGTGTCATTTCAAACTCAACAGAATTACAGGTTTGCACAAAATATGGAAACACACTTATGACAGTCCTTGCTGAAATAACTGGAGAGTGATTCATAGTATTCCATCTAATCTTCAAAAGAAAAAGAGCAACAAACAGTTTGCTGTCATCTCTGGCACTCTGCAAATCCCGCTCTGGACTGCCATCATCCAGGCTAAATTCTCTAGCACATGGCAGCCACTCTGCCATACCTTTGTGCCCAGAGGCAGAGCAGATGCCCATGGCACAGGGTTAGCTGTGCATGAGGTCCTTGCAGGAGAACCAGTAGATCTTCTGTATCAGCTGTAAGAGAGGCTGGAGTCTGACCCAGAGGAAACACTTCTCTCAGAACTGCCCCACGTGGCAAAGCCACTTAGCAAAATATAGAAATAAATGCCTAAGTGTAAGACTAGTACATGACATGAAGGAAATCCATATGACTATGCAAAGCATATTTCATATGCAGGGGGACTACACTGTATCACATATCTGGTAAGAGGACTGCAACATTGCAATACAATCTCTTTCAGATTTTAACTATTTTTAAATTGGATGTTTTATCTCAACTGAAATAGGGTCATATTTTGGTTGGTTTTTAATTTTATCATAGCTAGACAAATTACATTTAGTCCCCCAAATGTGATCAGCAGTTTTAAACCCTAGCTGATCCTAATCCTCTTCCATAACTCTCCTCTGCCCTGGATATCATCCCCTGACCTCTGTGTCACAGTGCTTTAAAAATGTACAACTGCTGAACTCATTACACTGCAGACTGAAGCATGAATGTGTATCAGCTGTTCTCATTAGCCTGTAATGCTCAGAGGTCCTCTCTGAAGGTTAAGTTACATCTCCCACAGTGGTTGAGTGACTGAGACAAAAAATAAAACTGAAAAATAATAATGTAAAGCTATTTCAGTCCTGGGGAGAGTGTTTCCTGGTTACATTGAAGTTGGAGATGCTGTAGGAAACATACCAGAACCAGCTGGAACTGCATTCAGCCTGATGAGAAGGCGGGGATATGGGGATGGGACAAATAGACACAAAAACAAAACAAGAGCAAAACCACATTCTCAAGTTTGCGCTTTTTGTCAAATTTAATTTCCCTTCCTTTACATATGGAAACTCTTCTCTAAGTCCCATCTTATAGCATGGATTTTCAGCTCCATTGTGCAACAAGAAAAGCCAAGTTATTATTGACATACATTCTAGCAGCTGAATAGCCATTAAAAATTATGAGGCTGATGATGCAAGGCTAACTATTAGAGACCAAAGGAAAAGGTTCATGAATTGTAAGCAGTCAGCTTCACTTCCACAGGCAGTTATGACAGAGCTTGGTTTCATATGAAACCTTCCATCACACCAAATCAAGCCAATCTAGGGCTTTTTGCTGCCTTATTACACATTATGAATAAAGGAGGGATAAAAAGACAGAGACAGTGAAAGCAGAGATGAAGAAAACAGAGACAGTGCTAGAGAAAATGAGCATTTCCTGCAAAGCGTCACTTGTCACAAGTCAAGTGCCAGTTAAGTTTAAACATTTCACTCTCGGACCCGTCTGCCTCTGAACTCCAGTAGGCAAACTGAAGGTGCAGAACACTTGAAGGACCTCAGAAGTGGGGAAAGAAGAGGGAACAGCAAAGAAAGCAATTCATAGGAAATATTCAGCAACCTCTGAAGTGGGAGAGCTAGCTATCCTCAGGCCCGTGTGCCTTGCATACTACCAGGAAGGCCTGTCTACCTTTGTGGTTGTCTGCATAGCTAAGCACAGACAGTTGCAAGCAGGTTCTGCCCACAGTGCAAGCTGGCAGATAACCATAACCACAAGAGGTAATAGGAGGGGAGCAAGCACCCCCCCAGAATGAAGGAATAGTTTTACAAAGTGCTATGGGAATGCCAGAATGAGCTGAGAAATAAGCACAGTTTTCTTGTGAAACACTCCAGTTCCCCAAATGGGTGCTGCTAAATCCACTTCTAGGCTTCATAAACTAAATTACAAACATTAACCAGAGATGTGATTAATTTTCTTCCACCAAACATTAATCTCTGAAATTTTAACTATGACTTTACTACAGGCTGATGGATCACACAAGGTCAATGATCATGCCAGCTGCATAACTTAAGCTGTGGGGTTTCTTCCAAACTGCTTGATCATGGTGGCTGTTCCTTTCAACTTTGAAGGAAATGCTTTTATGAGAAAGTGTTAGAGTGGAAGGGAGGAATGCCTCTCTGGGCTGATCTATGAATTCAGGAGGTCTTGTTAGGCCTTAGCATAAGTGTAATGAGCTGGGCAGTTGAGCGTCCCTTGACCGTACCAGGAACTCTTGCATGGTCAAGACTGGGAGCTGCAATGACTGTACCAAGGACTCCTGTTGCCTGGCTGAAGCTGGGATTGGGAGTAGCGATCATCAGTCATTTCCTGACAGCCTTGGGACATATCTCAGTCCTCTCCTGACAGCCTTGAAGCATCCTGTATCTGAATCTTAAGTCATTCTCTGACAACCTTGGAGCCTCCCTCATCTGAATCGTAACTCCTGTGAAACAGTACCTACTGGAATCCCCATAATTTGCTGATGACTAAAGCCAATCATCTCATGAACCTATAAACAGCAGTGCTAAGTGACACCCTCTGAGCTCTCCTGGACCGCAGCGGGCTGTGACCAGCATCTCCCTCTGAGTGGGACATCTCTCAGGGCTCGCAAACTCTTCCATTTGCAAAGATCAGAGGTCTGTTGCCGAAAGCTGATGGGACCTGGCCTGACAGTCTTCACTCCTTGAGACTCAACCCTTCACCTGCTGAGAAAAATGCTGAAGCATTTGATGTGAATAGTTTCACTGAACTCTAAGGGGAAATTTTAACAGATATACCTCTTTTACTTGCTTAAATGTATATCTCTTAGTGTCTTTGTGCACGTGTCTGTGTGTGTGTACTAACCCGAATATTCTGTAGCAAGTATATTGATCTATACATAAGTCGCTGTTGTGAATTTTATTAAACTGTGAATGAATCTCAGGCTGCTATTATACTCAAAATCCCTTTAGACATAAACTGTTGCCCAAGTCTGGGACTAGGAGTTGATCCAGCCACACCTGTGCTCCATCAGGAGTTTAGAATGCAAAGGGGTCTTCTCTGAACTTCGTGACTCAATGGGAGGGTCTCCCCTATCTGTTTACATTTCCGATCTATGTACAAATCACAAGAAATCAATTCTAACTCGATTTTCCTTTGTATGTTTGTCTTTTAGCCTATTGCGTCTTTGGTCTCTGTATACCTAATTTTAGTTTAATTCTAAATTAATAGTCCTGTGTACGTTTCATCCATGTTTAAGAAATAGAGTGAACCTTGCCATTGAATTCTGTGAGGTCACGCTTTTATAAATTCATATTAAATCATTCTTGCTAATACTTTTGAAGGTGATTCTTCAAGCGGTCCAAATCACTCCATTCATGACAGGAAGGAAAAACGTTTAAACACCTTTGTTTTATAGATGATTCTTACAATAGCAGAGTTCAATTAGTACATCCAATAAAGGAATCCCAAAAAAGGTAGAGGAAAAACGTCAGACAGAAAAGAGCTAGTAGCTGATTGCTGATCTAGACCTAATATTTTCCAGACTGTCATGGTTTCGGGTTCAGCTCAGT
>VYZV01045807.1:0-17621 GCA_013401275.1 Pandion haliaetus
TTGCTTAACATGTCCACAAAACTGCTGTGCAGGGATACATGCAATTGCTTTCCTGCTACCCCAAGGGTCAACAACACTGTCTTGTCTTTTCTTTCCTTCCAGGTCCTCTGGGAAAAAGAGGCTATTACAGAAGTTCACAGCCATCTTCCTGGGTGGGGCCTCAAAGGGCAAAACTGTTAGGGCATACTTACTTTCAAATCAAATGCTTAGCACAAACAAGGAACAAGGGAGACCGAAGCCAGACTGGGGATCTCTGAGAAACCAGATGTTTCCTAGGCCTGCAGCACCCAGACCAAGTCTATCTCAAAAAGAATGATGTGAGAGAAAGATAAATAGTTTTGTCAACTCAGAAAAAAGGCAAAACATCTGGGGAGGATTCTTCCCTGGGATAAATCAGTTTAGCTCCATTTCTACCCTGACGTCAGCTGAAGACAAGGCGACTTTCAGTGTTTGGCACTTTCAGAGTAGATATAATTAACATCAAGTTCCTATGCTTCTGACTTGGGGCAACTGTCCTTCTGAAAAAGACTGCTGTGTATATTCCATAATAAGGCTCCAAACTGCTGCAGCCAGCCATAATGCTGCTCCCGCAGTCTCAGTGCTCACTGCAGAAGATTATGATATTTTCTACATAAGCATAAGAATGAAGATAAATCAATGAAAACATAATAATAAACAGCAAGCTTTTAAATAGAGAATGTATGTATTATTTCCTATTCTTTAATGCTGAGGCTCCTAAGGACAGCAGGATTTTTTTTTTTCTCTCTAGCTGTATCTGGGCAGAAAGTTGCATGCCCTAACACAGTATGTGGCTCACAACAAATAGCACAGCAGTGACTATTATGTCTGTCTACTTTCTCTTTATATATACCCTGAGCAAGGATTTTTTTCATCTCATATATCACTCACTATCCACTGCAGTGATTCCCCGAAGTCTGTCTGTACCTTCAGCACAATGAAGAAATGGGCTGCTTGAAAAAGGCTGCCTTGTGTCTCCATAAGACTGGCATTTCACTGCACTGCAAAATCCCTGAGGCTGTATTTTTAGCAGCCTCAGGAATAGATTGCCCTTTAAGGCTCTAGAAGGGAAAAACGACAACAAAATTGGGGATGCACATTCAGTCCTTTAGTCACTTACTCTAAATGCACCCCTTAACAGTCTGAAAGTTTGTAGTTGTACCCAACAAAAACTCCCACAACCAGAAAATGCAATTTCATGTGGTAGGTCTTTTAAGAGCAAAACCAAGCTACCTGAAACATGGCAAGAAGAAAGTAATTCATCAAAGCTGTGTTGAATACAGGAATAAACTATGACTCCTACTATGCTTTATAGCCTGTTTTCATTCATTTTAGAGCCATTACTGAGGAATAGTAACTTTGAGCAACTGAGTATTTTGGCAGACAGCAACTAATTGTGCAGTAGGCTGTTCAACAAAAGCCTCACAAATTAATATGGCAGTTACACTCACCTGTTTTGTATCAGGAGTCATTAGATTTAAGCTGGTGGTGGAGATATTCAGCATTATGCTCATTCCTGCAAACTGAAGATTGCTCTTTCCCAAGATGCTAGAAAGAACTTTGCTCGGTGGCTGTGAGATGGGGGGGAAAAAAGCACATTTTTGTTCTCTGTTTAGTTGGGATGACCTTCATTGTATGCAGGATTAGCTGAAATCTTAAAGGTTTCTAAGAAGTTGCTGACTTTTCAAAGATCATTTCATTGCAACAGCTCTTTTCCTCTGGAGATAATTTTTCATTTATACTACTACTACTGACAATAATAATAATAATAGTGATTAATAATAATAATAATAGCAGCTAGGTAGGTATTCATCCACTCTTGACCTAACAAAAGAGGGGGTTAGTGAGATGGCAAAGTCTCATCTTCACCAAGAGACCAAGTGAGCAGACGAAGATGAACACCTTAAGTCAGAATCTTAAAATGGGATGTTCTTATTCTGTAAAAACAACTTCAACTCATGAAGAGAAATCTGTTGTTTGCTCTGCATCACTAACTGCTCTAGCCCCTTCTCATATAGAAAGTGGGACTCCAGCGATACTGGTGGGATGCTCACAAAAGGTGATACACAGTGTCATTATGCTTGTAGGCTTCTTAGCAGTAGGTAAAAGCCCAGACATAGGCTAAAACCTCTGTATGCTGGGGTACAGCATGCAGCTAGAGATTACTCCTAACTCAGAGAGTAAGTACAAAGTGTTGCAATGTAATAAAGGGAATGTAATTTGCAGGCCTTTTACTAGATGTTAGAAGGTTTTGTAGCAATGCAAGTTATGCTGCCAAAGCAAAATTTACAAACTTCTCACCTTCGACAGCTATAGGAAACCACAGAGCTGCGTGATAGCAGCCTCATTCAGGTAACCACAGCCTGTAGAAGATCAGGCTGCCCAGCAATAACATACCAAGTCCTTCCACTTGCTGTTACTTGCACCGGTGAATCTTTGTGCTGGTCATTAGGATATAAAGGCAAAGTTGTGACTGGAGGCACTGTTCTTCTGCCACTGTATTTGCATTTGCCCTAAGCTGCCTGGAAGCTTGGAAAGTATTGTCCCTAGCAGGATGGAGACACTTGTGCCTCTTTACTCCTTACAGCTTACATATATTCAGTTTTAGCTTCTCTTCCTTCTGTTTAATTGATCAAAACCAAACACACTACCTACATACTGCTCATACGTAATATTTAGGCTGCACTTTTTTAACTTTGCCATGTTACAGAACTAGTACTTTATTAGTTTCTATTTAAAACAAGCCCTTTTGAATTTTCTTGTTTCTCTTCTTTCCTTAAACCTTCGTGATTCCCAGCTCATGCCTAAAAACTTGAAAAAAGCATAAAAACTTTGCCTCAAGAAGTACATGTCACCTTAACCAAATTCATAAGCTACTAGTGGCAAAAACATGATGAAAGTATAGGCCGGCAAAAGATACCTGTCTTTAACATTTATCTGAAATTCTGTTGCTGGGCAAATTTTCTTCTTAGCCAGTATACTTATTTTAAAAACACTATTTCTTTTCAATAATTGATAAGCAACATTGCTTCTAAACCCAGTAATACAGCAAGGTGTCTCACTAGGCACCTGGGATTCTGTTTAACTTCTTTTTCCAGTGATACTTTGCATAATTTTCCTTTCCAAGGAAAAAGATATTTTCCTTTTTACTTTCAGATTTAAAAACAAAAGCCAGAGAACCTAGAAATGCCAATGAGAAATTTGGTGGTAGTGGTGGGGAAACAACAACCTTAATTTCTGCAACAATTTCCAGTTACTCTGTGACATATGTTGTCATATATGCCTTATTTTATCAGAGGAAGATTCTGTGTTGCAGACAAGTGGCTTTTCATCCCATCCCATTCTGCTGGGATCCTACCTAGATGGTGGAGCAGCTGGGGAAGCAGGCAGACCTTTTCCTTCACCTGCCCGTTCTTCTCCTGCACCCAGCAACACATACAAGGGCTAGAATTAACTGCTTTCTATGCTCCTTCCCTTAGAGTTAGTATTAAAACCCGGCTTCGCTAGCAGGCCCCTGGAAGAGCAGGTAGTGGAAGACTGTTGAGAGCCATGAATACAGGAGCCAAGCCATGGCTTCCTCCACTCCTTGCCTGCAGAACCTTACTCCTACCACAAAAATAAGAATAAAAGCATGGTAATAACCCTGTCAGGCAAACACCCACTGGACCCACCATCAGTGCTGGCCACTGAGCATCAGCCACAGGTGATTATGGAAAGAGCATAGGAAACAGAGGATCACCTGGTATGTTCTCTCCATTTCCAGAAATCAGGGATTTCCAAACTCATTAACTGTCACCAGTAGAGCTATGCTCCAAGAACAGATCTAATCACTTTCAAAACTATATATATTTTTGGTTTCTGCAATAGCTTCCAGCACCTATTTCCACAATTTACTCAAGCATTTTATGAAAAGCATCCCTTTTTGTTTGTTTTAAGCCTTCCACCTGCAATCTACAAGAAAAAGAAAAGGAAAAGGAGCGGGTTTCTACAGTAGGAACATAAAGGCAAGCCGCAATCTTTTTCCTAGATGTACTCATACTTCTAGATGCCTATAAAAGCAGGTCCTGACTAAAAGGGCAAGAGGCAACATACAGTGGGTGATAACAACCAATATTTTAAATGATTAATGATCTGCAGTTCTCAAAGCTGCTTTAAAGTCACCTGCCTGCTGTGCCTGGTCTCATCTGTGTTGAACTAAGAAAATACAGTCAACTGCACTACAAGAAAAGAAATATACCTTTCGTTTCTTGAAGGCTCCTTTGGCACCAGGCATGGCTTCACAAACACGACTGATTGCTTCCCTGAAGAAACAGAAAGAAGCTTTATGGCAAATGTATGTGTGGGTTTCTTCATCACACTCTAAATGCACTGGGAGAGAACAGCTTCATACTGTATTTCTGTTCACAAGTGAAGATAGTTAGCTCTCTTCTCAAGGCTAAAGCAGGTGCCATTCAAATTTAGATTATTTCAGTGTGAAGCAGAAGACAGTAAATAGTAAATGTTAGTGTAAGGAAGAGTATCTTGAGAACTACAAAGCATAAAAATGTTTTCTCGCACTACTAAAAAGGCCTTTTCTTACTGTAAATTAGAATATATTTCTTAATACCTTATTCCAAGTCTCATTTTTGTACCTTATTAAGGCATGAGGAATCTGATCATAAGACATGTCTTTAATCAAAATCAACATTGCTTTACACCTTTTTTTTAAACCTTTCTTTTAATGTAAGGGGTAGTAACTATCATTTTTTCTCACTACTATACTACACACTTTTCCAGTCAGAGCAAAACCACCTGGCTTTAGATAATACCAGAACCCTAAAATATTCCTGGTAATATGCATGTTGTATATAATACATGCGACATACAAAATTCTGATTGATATTTGTTCAATATGATCTGAATAATCTGTTTGTGGCCCTGTTTTTATATTGTAAGCAAAATTAATGCCACTAACATTTTGCTTCAGTTTTCTAATATTGCTTCATTCTTCCCATCACACTCAAGTTGAATGAAAGAAATGCATGTTGAAAATGAAATTTGAATTCATACTCTCTAATAAGAGAGTAACCGTATACTACAAAAATTCTTGAAATCATACTGCTACAAACAAATTTTATAGATCCTTTCAGTATTTAACAACTTATTATCTGAATAGTGCGTCTGGTCAGTATTTAGAATTTGCTCCCATGCAGACAGAGACCTTCTTGTGACCATTAGCTACAAAGCTATAACAGACCTGTCCTGTTGATACTGTAAGACAGAACGATTGCACAGATATGAGTAAAGGTGACTTCTAACCTGGTTTAACTGCTTTAAATATGGATTGAGACTAACAGCACATTATATTTAGGCCTAAAAACATGCAAATAACATGTATTTTATGCAAAAAAATATACAGAATTGGAGACAATGAACTACAAGCTAAAAAACAGTCAAAATAATCAAAACCTAGAAACATCACCTTGATAAAAACATATATTATTTTAATTTTATGCCATGTGCTGGAGTATATTTCAGCTACGCATTAGGTGAATGCATAGGATCAACAAGTGAGTCAGGAGAGAAATGTCATATACATATCAGCATTCAACATGTAATGGCTCAGTAAATGTCACAGGTTTATCCAGTTGCAATCAGTAATAACTATATAGTTATGCCCTGGGTGCTTTTACCTAAGGCCCAATCCAAAGTTTGAATCACCTGAGAGAATCGCATTAATTTATTATTTTCTGGGGTGGGGGTGGTTGTGGGGGTGCAACAGGCCTTGCAGCAGGTTTAAAGTCATGTCATTCTGAAGAAGCATGAGATTTACAGCAAGAGATAGTCAAAAAAGCTTTCAGGCACACAATTGTTTTTTCAGGTCTAAAGGAGAGCTTGTTTGTTCCACAGCTTGTCTTTCTCTTTTTTTTTTTTTTCTCCAACTACATCAGCTCATCTAATAAATTGCCTCTCACTACAACCCTGCCTTGAATATGCCCTCAGACCATCACAGCTACAACCGCACTCCATTTCACAGTTCAGCACTTGTATTTAGTTCCCACATTTACCACAATGCTGCTTTGACTCCAAACAAGTGTTTTAGTTAAAGTAGCTACAAACTTTTCCTACAGAGCAAGTAAAAATCAGTTGGTTTAAAAGAGCAGCCCTGATGCCTCTTAGAAATACAGCACAGCAAGCATCACACACAGTGATCATCATGATACTGAGTCATAGGTTATTCCTGAAAATATAATCAGGAAAAAGTAATACTCTTCCTCACCAAAAATGCTTTTCTTTGACTCAGGAAAAGCAAATGGACACGTTGTTATACAGAGCCAACCCCTTAGCCTTGCTACTGGGCTCAAACCTGTCATTTCCCATCTCTTTCTTGCACTGAACAAAATCCTTTGGAGGCAATGGGGTGCAAAGTCCAGGCCTGTGGCGGTCCCCAGTCCACTGCTGGCTTTCCAACCCATGCCTCACTTCACCAGGTGTGTCTGAGCTTCCCGGGCATTTTGGCTGCAAGGTGCTGACACAGAAGTGTCACCAGTACTTCATCCTCTTTGTCTCTTCCAGTGGTCTGATTAGCACATTGAGACCCCTCACAGGTTTTGCCTCTCACAAAAGGGATTTGTGTTTCAGAGATATGAACTGTGAGGGAAAAATTTGCCTGCAACTTCCTTTCTCTTCCTGTTTGCCTCCACCATCTTCTCCCTCTAGCAGCAACATAGAGCAGGTAGAAAGAAAAGGGAATTTTCAGGCCACCACACCTGGCAAAAAACATTAACAAGCTTGTTATTTTTCTGGTGCAGGGCTGGGATTTGTAGTGGTTTTGCTACTACCTCTTCTGCCTGCCAGCTCCTGATAATCAGACATAAAGCATGTTACTTAATAGACCCATCTAACTCAAGGACCTTGTTGATCAAAACCACCACTTGAGCGTAGGAGAGGAAATGCACCAGCTGAAAAGGCTGAAGCCCAGGGCTGAGAGCTGGCAAGGCTGCCTGAGTTACTGTTTGTATGCCCTGCCTCAGCAGAGCGGGGAAAGAACTAAGCAGCTGAAAAGCTCCGACATACACCCTCTCACTCAGTA
The DNA here is from genome assembly GCA_013401275.1 of Pandion haliaetus. Classification (NCBI taxonomy): domain Eukaryota; kingdom Metazoa; phylum Chordata; class Aves; order Accipitriformes; family Pandionidae; genus Pandion; species Pandion haliaetus. The sequence continues at coordinate 7,091 of VYZV01045807.1, forward strand.
ACAAAGTGCTATAGATTTTCCAACTACCTGTCTTCCTTTTAGTAAAATATCTCAGTTTTACCGAACTCAGTGTTCCCAAAGTCTGCAGAAAGACTGGAAGTGGGGGGAACGACCTCAGAAAGGTGACAGCTTGTTGAGATATATGTCAGGTGAGGCAGGATGTCTGAACTTGAAATTTGACAATTCTTTGAACTTTGGTTTTTGAAACTCTGTGAATACTAAATGTACTCATGCAAGTGCAGGGTTTAAGTTAACAATGCTTTTGGTGAAAACGTTGCAAACTTCAGAAAAGATATTCATAGAGCTATTCTGCCTAGGCAAGGTCAGAGTGACCTGGCAGCAACTCTTTGTGTAACTGCAACAAAAGGCACAGTTCTTTTCCCACCTGGGAGCTAGGGAGTCTTAAAGAAGCATCTGATGAAAAAAAGAAAAAGGACAGCTGAATATCTGCCACTGCACTGATACGCACTTTTTCCAGGGGGAGGTTCCCGGGCTTCTCTGTTTAGAATATTCTAGATCATTTTGGGGGGGCTCTTTACAAAGAGGCTGGTGATGTGGAAAAGACATCATAAAGACTTCTTTCTAGCTTGCACTGCCAGGCGCATAGGGCAGATGTAAGCTTTTTTTGCAGCAAATCAAATTTGCAAATACCTCTGCAGCATGAACACCTGAGCCACAAATCAAGCCCAGAAATAGATATTGCTGCTAGGCTGAGTGCTGTTACATGACTTCTGCACGCAAACGCTTGTCTAAGGAAGGCAAAAGCAGTAGTTCTGGACATACCTGCATGGCTAAACAGTTGCACAGAGTTCGGAAAAGTTGGATGTGACTACATTTGCTTCCTTTCCAATAAGAAAGTTATTCAACATAGGCACACATTACACCTTTCTAAGACACATGCTGTTTCATTAGCTAGGCTCAGATAAATACCAGTGTAGAGTTATCTTGATCTCTTGTAAAATTAGCTACTGCACTGTCTGCAGTAGGAACCACATGCTGAGTTCCAAATCTGTCCAAGAGTATTTTCTGCTTTGCAGATGGTCATACTGTAGAGTCATTTTCTTGGCACAAAACATGTTGTGTATCTTGAATATAATTTCAGTATGCAAATGCATCCAGTGAAAAACTACCAACATGCATTTTTCTGAGGGTGACCTATTCTGCTTTAAAGTGACTTGACATCTATCTGAGATAGAGAAAAAGACATTTTACATTGCCATTTTGTTCCATTAAAAAGGCTAATGCCCTGATATTTTTCATATCTTTAGTCATATTTTACTCTGACTGTTATATAAAGTAGCCCACTCAGGAAGCTCAAATCTGTTCCTCTATGAAACACCATCACATGAAAATACCCTCCCTTCTTGTAGTTTCAAAGATTTTTTTGGCTGTGATGCTAGGTTTTGTTGTTGCTGTTTTTAATTAATATGATTTAATTGATTAAAAAACAGAATTCTGGAACTCATATTTCAGGGAAATGACAGCACATACAAATCACACAGATTTTTTCAACATATTTGGAAAAAGTATAGCCATCTCAAATATTGAGATGAGAAACTGTGACTAGTTTGTAGTCTGAAATGTTTTGTATGACAAGACAACCTACCAATATTCTCTTGTTAATATCTTCTAGTATCCTATAGTTCCCAAGTTTATCTTTGCCACCTCCAAAGCATAGGGCTTCATAGGTTAAAAAAACAGATATCAAACAATGGACTTCTTAAATGAAAGCATGACTGTCTAGAAGAATTGTACAGAAGGCTCCCAGTTATTTCTTAACAGTATTATAGTCCTGCCATTTTTTTTTAATAATTTATAAATCATTACCAAGTGTTCTACCAGTATTTGCTGAGGAGAAACAAAGTCTACACTAAATATTAAAAAAAAAAAAGACCAAAAATACATTTTTAGAAATCCATTTAATAATTGAAATATTATTTGCAAAACAGGCAAAATGTGTGCGTGCTGTCTGAAGTAGCACAGGGGACATTCACAGGCTCTGAAGATTAAACCACTATATTACTGTTTGCAGAATCTTAAATGCCAGCTGGCAAATTGACCATGTCTGGAAGATGTAAGGCTGGAGAAGTAGCTGAGGAAAACAGAACAGAGAGTATGGATAGGAAGAGGAGGCCAACTGCGTGGCGTGGATGCGCCTACTGCCACGAATTCAGAGTACCATGCAGGGAGTACCCCTGCGGGGGAGACCCCCCAGAAAGTGGCGCAGAGACCGAGTAACACCATTTGTCACACCAGCCTGACCGAAGTGAAGCTTGTCCTGACTGCACAAGTGACAGAAAGCCTGGAAGAAAAGGTTTGTGGAATAAGACGACATCAGCAGATGTGGCATGCAAGCTGTTGTCATTCGTAGAGCAAGGAGATGATGATTCCTCCTTTTCTTCCCCTCCGCTCCTCCTTTTGTTTCTTGAAACGGAGTTTTTTCACATGTAGAAAATCTACAAGCAGAAAATGAAAGGAAGCTGGCCAACTTCATTTTTGGTTTATTGAATAAACTTTATACAGTTTAAGGGTTGGCTTTGGCAACTGTTAGACATAGAGTACCACATGCTATTAGGGGTGTAGTACGCAATCTATCCAATGGTTATTCTTACGCTCCTACAACTTCGGTGTGAGACTTAGTTACATCAATCTGCTAACAGAAGTCAATGCACTTGAGAGGACTCTTTTGCTTTTACTGCCAAAGAAACTTTTCATCCATTGGTATGCTCAATGACAGCTCTGTTCTCAGTATTTATAGATCATATCACTTTAAGGAATATTTGAGGAAATTTCAGTACAATCTGTACCTTCTTTTATAACATGCAAGTAAGTTTCAGAAACTCTGTTTCATTCATCAGTAACAGAGAAATCTACCTGATCTTGATGACTTCTTCTAATACAGTAGTTTTGAACAATGGTCTTATTTTTAGAAATGTAGAGTGAAACTGTTTATCCAGAACCACACCTTATTTAGATATATATCTTATTTAGATATATCTCTTCACTCTGCATGCACAGACAGTCAGATTTGTGCTTAGCAAAACTGGAGCAAACATAAACATTTTATCCTTACAGCTATGGCAAATGTATGCCCCAACAGGCAATGCCACAGGGGCATACAGCCACTCCTCCACTGCTGAGAACACAGTCATATATATTTGCAGTTAACCATAACTTAGACTCTGACAATCTTGGTCCAAAATTTGGGGTACCTTTCAAAGAGGAAACCTCTTAAAATATTGGTTGCAGCTTTTATGAACATAAAATGGGGGTATACAAAACCTTGGTGTTGAATGCACACCTACAAAAGCCATCCTTCTGCACAACCCTCCATCTGTCAAGAACAAGGTCAATGACACCAAAAAACTAAAGAAAAATGTACTTGGAGGTTTAGATCTGTTGGGTAGCTCAATCCTTTAACTTCTTTTGTGACCTTCAGGGTATTTTCCACCCAGCCTGGTCTCTAGCTCTTTATCCTAGTAGTGGTCGGGGAGATGGAGAGAGAGAAATTAAAACTGTCTTCTGTTGCTAAATCAGGATCATAGTGACCTCCAACCTGGGTCCGGCCTCAGGTAATTTACTATAGCATCTTCTCTCTCAAAGAGTATCCCATAGCAGGTATTTCAAAGGAAGGCATAGGAAACCTTACAAAAGCAAAATGAAAAAATTTAGTCTAACGAATATTTTCTTGTAACCCCTAATTGGCTTCATGTCCAAAAAAGGACTTTGGAGATAGGTATCTTACAAAACCTCTTTTTTATTAGAGGATTAAAGTTCTAACACTGCCGTTTTGAATAACCCCATAAGATATATGACATTTTATAAATATACAAGCTGTATTTGCCAAAAAGGACCGTCCAGTGGTGATGAACTGTCTGGTGTGACTGGACATAAGATACTCAAATTCCTTATACCTTCTTTTCTCTGTGTAATCAAGCTGCTAGGTGCTATAGCTGAAGAACTTGAGAGCACCTCTGTTTCCAAGGTGTTAGGCAGTTGTTAACTTTGCATTGCAATTTGCATTTAAAACATGTTAAGACCACTCTGCCTTGGTCTTTCTGCTTCTGCAGAACCACATGGAGTCACCAGCTTTCTGAAAAACCCAGGGTACAGCTATACCCATAACTGCTTCCCTGACCATTTGGCTTTCAACTCTCCACCTTCCCCTCCCCCCGAGAGGCTCTTTACTTTCTCACAAAGGCAAGTGGAATGGAGGAGCTCAATTAATCACTTGCACTCGGGCTTTGCATTACCATATATCAGTCAAATTAATCCAAATACTAGCTAACATTTTCCCCACTAATACTACATTGAAAATGAAGGATTTCAAAGTTAAGCATACAAAACCCTCTTTATTCTAATCCATTTCAGTTCTAATGATAGCTAAACTAGCAAATGTAAATTCTTCTCTGACAGTATCAGGCACTATAGCTGTCATTGCCCTACTTAGAGGTGTGCTGTATGAATTATAAGGATGTCCCCACTCACTTTTGAGATTCCTGCTTCCTGGTGAACTGAGTAGTAGTCAGCACCCCATGCTTCCCAGAGCTTTGGCCCTGAAGTAACTGCACAAGGAAAGAGGATTCTTGTTCACACCCCTTCCTGCATACAGCTGTGTATCCAGACTGCAGTGTGGGTACGCGTGTTCTGCCATCCCCTAAGCGCCATACCCTAAGCACTACCCCACATCCAGTCCACGCAGCAGAAAGCAGGGGTGAACCACACTCACCTCCCAAGCAAGTGAGCACATTAAAGAGGAGACTGAATACAGACTTCACTGCAGATAACACATTACCTATCCGCCTTCAAAAATCACAGGGGAAACATTCTTCCTTTTCAATGTCTTCCATCCTTTTTTCTGTGATGCTTGCTGACAGTGAATTTCTGCAAAGAATACATATGTGGTTGAAAGAAACACTGCATCAACTGAACTTCTTTCATACTATTTAGCATTGGACTCAAACCCAGCTCTAAAATCTGGATTTCCATCATATCCCCTCCAGAAGCTTGGGATATTGGCATAAATGGATTTGGTTTTCACAATTAATAAAGTTCAAACCCAAAATCTGGAGAGGAATCTCTTTCAAATTGTTCAGTCTGACAGAGTTCATCGAGATGATTGGGATCAGAGTCTGGATTCAGGTCCACTGCTGATACAAAGTATTTCAGTCCTCTGATCTACTTGCTATAAAAACAGCATGCAGTATAGTTTTACTCAGCACGGGGAGGTGTGACTTTCTGAAGCTGCGTGCAGTAAACTGATTGCATTCAATTAAATACCAATGAACATGCAGCCTTGTAGTCCAGACACTGCTGCACAACAAACAGTTCATGCAACATTATTCTAATTCAAACCGGTGCATAACTATACTCATGCATACAACACAGCAGTGAAGACTCATTACACTACAACAGATTTAACAGTAAGCATACAAACATACTATACGAACTGCAAACACTGCACATGTTGCAAAAGAATTTTACCTGATTTTTTTTTTTTTTTTAATAAACAGTCTGAGGGCACAAAGGGCCTGGCCACACAAGTTTAAGAGTGGCCCCTTTCTATGACGATGATGGTAGGTTTCAGATGAACTTAGGGCCACTTGTCACCTGCAGTTAGCTCAGTAGTCTTGCCTGCTAGTCCTCCTGTTCCTCCACTACGTTGAAAATGAAAGGCTTCTGTTCGTCTTGCTGCCCAAGAAAGTGATCTTGACTTCACAAGTGTTACAAAAATTATCACTGGATAATTAATGATGCAATATGTGGATTCAGCTGGCTTTTATTTATCATTATGCATAACTGCTGACCCTTGGCTTGTGCACCCATTTATTTGCTCAAGAATTCACATGACATTACATTCATTACAGAAAAGAATAAATACAATACAGCTGATTAATACTACTCTAGTTCTCCTATTTCTCCTGTAGTGAAAGAATCTTGAGACTTCAAATATGTAATGATAATGGGAAAAATCTGTTATAAATTGTACATAGCTGTTCATTTTTCCTCAAATCAGATCCAAAATTAGGTCAACAATACCTTTTTGTCAGGAACCACCAAGATTGTTAAGATCTGATGAGGAGTATGGCAAGTGAAAGTGCTTGCTCACCGCTTTCACATGAAGATAAATGTATTGCTGCAAGTTTTAACATTTTAATTTACAAAAAGTGAAAAAGCAAAACAAAAAGAAGCTATAGGCCAGGTACAACAGCATTAGATGGCACAGGTTGATTTTTCACATGACTGACAAGGAAAGAAAGACCACTGACCAAACTGTTTACACTGGGGCTTCGATCCAGTTCCTGGAGTTGGAAGTCACAGTTCTTCATTTGTCAGACTGGTCCATACATACACACTGATGTATATGCTTTCCTAATGTATTAATTATAACAGCTGTGATTTTCAAAGCCATGCAAAATATCTGGACAACTTTTCCCATTTACTTATTTAAAATGGGTGTCTAATTCACTAGATAACTGGAAATCTTAGCCCAATTTTTAAGTAATTTCTAAATGTTCACCCAACAATTTTAGTGCCCTTTACAAGCACTAATTCATTTAATCACAGTTGTCTGTGACTGGGGCTAATGGTTTCTCCAAAATAACACCCAAAGTTTGCAGCAGAGCCAGAGACTACACATCTCACCCTCCCATGTCTGAGCCACAGATTTTTCTTCTAGGAATTGGTGCTGCTTATCTTACTTTGGGGTTTTGTTCCTTCTCAAGGCTAGCAGAGAGGTAAAATGACATATGCAATAACCGGAAGACATAAAAAAGGCAAATGTAGGATTCCTAATGGCTGACTTCCTATGTTTGAGCTCTGCAATGTGGAGGAAAAGCAAGGGTTAGAAAGCAGGCAGGGACAGGGATGTGATGCAGTGCTAGAAAGGGGATAAGTGCTTTGTATGTGTCAAGCACGATGTGTGCTTATTAGGAAGAGATGCATCCAGACTTCCACACTAAATCAGGTAACTTGGCTTATCTTTTCTGGTTTTCAGTCATACTTAGTAAATACCGCATAATACCAGAAGTCATATTGGCCCAAGACAGATCACTTTCTCCTATGACTGTTTTTGCAAGGTCTTGGAAAAAATAACAGATTAAACAGGTGTGATCCATGCAGTAGGATCAACGTATAAAGTTATGGGTCAGAAAGGGATGAGAGCTGCCTTGACATCTGTTTCTCCAGCTGTGGGAAACAGCACAGAGCAGTTTACACAGCCCCACGCAGAGAGAAGCTTTTACTGCAGCTGTGGTTCTAGGTTCCTCAGCTGGAGCAGGCACAGTTAACATTACTAGATCTACAGACTCAAGTCTCAGTCACACTCCATCACGAGCCACAAGGTTACAAGGACAGTTTTCTTACTTGTAGCAGGCTGCAGAGAAATCAGCAATGGACATACCTAAATACAAATGTATGACATAGTAGACATAAATGTAACTTTCAGGTGCTTTTATTTTATTTGTGATCAAAGGGCTGCACAGACCATTTGGTGCCGGGTGTCTTCTTAAAAGGGAATTGGTGCCTGTAATATCAGAACATCAGCCTTATTAATTCAGTGCATACCTTAAGGCCTATGTTATGTTTCTTAATGCACATGAGCAAGTTAATCACCAAATGTGAATTTTAATAATTCCTTAATAATATTTTCTTAATAAAGGATAGGCTTGTATGTGAAATGCTACATGACAAAATATGTGGGTACTTAAAACTTAAGACATGGCATGGGGATTTCTAGAGCCAGGTGAGTTAATGAAATGCAGATTAAGATGCTAGATCCCGATTCAAAAATCACCTAAAAACTCCTATGTTCAAAAAGTTTTAGATCAGGAACTACAGGATCAGAATCATGAGTCTTCATTGCTTTATGATAAACATAAAATTGCAAATGCAAAATAATGAGCAAAACAGGAAGATATGGCTTTCTGCTTGAAAAAATACCCTGTGCTCTAGATGTGGTCAGAGGAAGATGAGCCAACAAAATGCCCACCATGTAGTCAAATACGCTATAACTTCAACAGAAAAAAATATAATCCCAAGTCTGTTTCACAGTAAAAGCCAAGATTCATTTTTGCATTGAAAGAACTATAAGATAAAGATACTTTGTTTGTGCAGACCATATTGCTTTAGATTAGCAAATATGCTTAAGTATTAATAGCAGAGTTGTGCCTTTAAGCTAGATAATAAGAAAAGTGTAACACTATTCCAGTGAAGACATGTAGTGAAAGAGACCATGCAGAAAAATAAAGCTGAATGCAGTTCACCTTCAGGTATAGAATACAAAAACAGTAACTATCACAACTGTTTCATAAGCCAGTATCATTTAACTTCCAGGTGGTAAACACAAATGTGCCACCTGCATTAGAACTACAAGCCTTCTTAGACAGGAAGACATTTTAAAAGGTCACTGCTGCAAATACCACAGAAATGTACATGGTGAGTTTAAAAAAGTACAGTGGTAAAACTCTCAAATGTCTCCACCTTCTACATTGCCTGAAAACCTGAATTCTGTTATTTACCTGTCCTTGTGCTTTTATACCACTCATCAACGCAGTATCTTGACAAATTAATGAGCAACATTTTGTGAGAACTTAAGGGCTCCAATTCAAAGCTGCTATATGCAAGTGTAACTCAAAGTCAATGCATATAGACCATACGATCGGCATCCGAGCCTAAAAATAAGTAATTTTTCTCATCTAATAAAAGAAACACTTAGCTTTCTATGGTATGACAAACGGTTTAAGATAGACCATCAGCAACTGTAAGACACCTCAAAGAGGTGAAATTCAAGCACTGTATCCAGTCATACCACTTTATATGTGTTCCTTTGGAAAGGATTACTTCATTATTTCAATGCCAGAATTTTAAAACATGATCTCCAGTTGCTAGAAGATGTCAGTGCTACAGTCCTCTGCAATCGATGAGCTCAGCTTTTCAAGTGAAAATGCCTGCAAAACACTATTTCCTATAGTTCTCAGAAAGTAGTCTCCTAGAAAAAAAATGATTCACGGACACTTCTTAAGACAGTGCTGTATTTTTGTACCTCTTGTAAAAGTACTGTGACAGGTTTAAAATAACTGTAATATGAACCTAATACAAGCTTCTTACACACAGTCTGGAAAAGACAACATTCTTTCATTTGTCTCTCGTATCATTGTGGTGATATATTTTCATTTATATCCTTTGTACAGCCAGTTTGTAAACTGACACCTTTTCACAAGAAATTACTATAAAACCCTATAAAAATGCTGCTCCAAACCAGCTCCCTAGATTAATTTTGACAAATGCATTTTAGATTTTAAGCATATTATAATTCTCAGTGGCTTAAATGTCATGAAGTTGGTACCAAGATAAGTGCCTTATTTGGCATAAAAAACAGGCAAAAATTTTCTAAAGCAATTCCTGGCACATCAAAAGACCATGAAGAAAACATCCCTTAAGCCCTGTTGGAGCTATATTAATACCAGCTGAGAGATTTACCTTAAAAGCAAAATTAAAAAGTGGACATATGGTATCCAAAAATTATTTACTACGTGTTTTACCATCTTCTTGGCCTTTCCACTGTGGGGACACAATTCAGAAGTTACTTTAAAAAACATACTTTTACAAAGTCTTACCTTGCAGTCTGTGTTCTAGTACTGAAGTCAAGAGATCTCATTGAGCGTAAGACTTCTATACACCCCAAGTACTGTAAGGAAAAAGAAACAGTTGGAAAACATATTATAATTATTCTTGAGTTCTGTAACAAAACACAGCTAATCATTAAAAGGCATTGTACAATTCTTATTTTTACATTTGATTTATCCTATGTGTCAGGTAGGTTTTTATGATTATGTTCTTGTATGTCACAGATTTGTTCCATAAACATTTTATTTCATTTAAGTCTCAAGTCTGGTTCAACGTATCTTTTTACATGTAATCTAATCACTGTAATACACCTAGTTCATAATGTGTTGATATGCTTTTTAATTTTCCTCTATCTTATTGTTCCATTTTAGATATAAAAGTAATCAAAGTAAAAAATAATATTAATGAAAAAGGAAGTGTGGTAAAGCAAATTCATCTAGCACTGGTTAGCAGGAAAATCTTATTTAAGAGGGAGAGAACTAAGCCTCATTAGAACAAAAAAGGTAAATTATAGCAGGGTGAGATGAAAAGAGCACCAGCAATCCAAAGAGGATTGCTTAATAACCAGCTCAGGGATAGATGGGATTTAGTATTTTCATTAATGAGACTAGTATAAAGATATCGGAAACCGCTAACAATATATACTAATAACCCATGCTGGCAGATGGCTTCAACAGGGTCATTCAGGAGAGGAATGACATGAAGGTTAGCTAATAACTAGGAAAAGACCAGACTTACTGACCCAGAATTCTGCCCTGCCCTATGAAAAAGAGGGAGTAGCATTAGAAAATATGTTAAAATATAACAGTATCTATCACAGGATTGAGAAAAACTCAGGTGAATCTTCTAGACTTGCTTCCAAAAGTGGGCAAAATTTACAGGTGCTAAAGCGTACATGCAGCTA
>VYZV01045807.1:18011-50916 GCA_013401275.1 Pandion haliaetus
GAACAAAATAAACTAGAATATCAAGTGACTCCTATTCATTAAATTGCTCAAACTTGAATTATAATAGCCCACAGTTGCTGGGAAGGGTTGATTCAAGATGAATTTCCTAGAATTTTTTAGAAATCTCCTGCAATCTTATATATTTGAAAAGCTTGTAAAATCCTCATGGAAATGTCTTGTCTATAGAGATCCTGGCATATGAAGCTTTCAAGCTAAGGGTCATACTCTCAAACTGTTTAGATTATCATCACTCCTCTATCAGTGCAAAATTAGGTAACCCTCATATCTTATTAGAAGTAGATTCCTATTTTACATATACTTCTGCCTCAGTATTTAAAGCATCCAGAGCAACATTTTCATGCTCTGATGCAGGAAGTTAAGCCATTAACTCTATTTTTAAGTATCTCAGAGGGTGATTTGATTTGCTTGGAGATGAAGTTCATTAAACATCAATTGAGATAATCAGCTGAAGTCAGTTTACTTAAACCAATATACAGCAAAGAAAGATGTTTTGCTGTACTCTTTTTATGTCATTTTGTTTTAGTTCTAGGATGCTTTTATAGAGAAATTTTCCCAAATATTTATTTCATATGAGATATTTTTATAATTAAATAAGCAGTAAATGGTATAACTGTTCAAAGGTATCCCCGTGATTTTTTGTTACTGGAATACTTGGTTTTCATTATTTCATCAACCTGTTCATTTAGACCACTCAATACTAAAACACTCTTGGATTGCACTTGTTCTTTCACTTATGTATATTTGCCACAAGTCTTTTAAAGCAAAGTAATTGTACAAGTTTGAGAATCAGGTCCAACATTTTAGAAGAAAACTCGGGAAGGTGATTTGACAAGTACATGCAGGCGTGCAAATAAATACACAAACACGTGTGCACACAAGTCACTGTCAAAATAAACACACAGATAATTAGACAAATACCCATAAACATACTTAGAAGGCGTGCATTTAGACTCCTTTGAGTCATACTACCTGATCTGCATTAACAAAAGTAGAGACAAAACCAGACTGAAGGAAGGTCAGATGGAAAAATTACCCTGTACTTGTTTTATATATAGCATGGAGACAGTTGAACACAACATAGTAAGGCTTGCAGTATTCCTGACTGATCAAGGCAAAGATGGCAACTGATTTTCTGGGATAAAAGATGTGAACACTTAATCACCACGGCATGTTTGCAAGTAACGAAATTACTATAAAAACTGACATTCAAAAGGTCCGAAGGCCAACTACAGGGACATATAACTCACCTACTTCTATGCTTCAATTATTCCCCAAGACCAACATTGCTCTCTAAAAATATCCATTTGAAGTACATCCTGACAAGGATTCACAGAAAGGAGACATACAACCAAGATAGCAAGTAAATAAATTATTCATTTATTTCAACAAATAAATATCCTGATTAAAAAGAAATGCTATCTTCTGCTTTAGGCATTCTATGAAACATTTAAAATATAGTTATAAAACAGTCTACTTCTACAAAAGCTCCTCTTTACCCAGCACTTAATGTATATTCTAACCAATCAGCTACGGTGCACTGTGATTTATGAGCTCCCACTACCATCCTACCTCTCATTGCTCAGGAAACAAATATACCGAGGTGCAGCCCACCTTGAAGTAGGAAGATTTGGGACTACCAGTTCCAAGCTCTCTCAGGTAACATTCTGCCTTCTGTCTACTTACTGATTATTTGAATGAGTTTCCAGTTTGTATACCTTCATTGAACAGTACTATGCCCCAAGGAAGAATTCATTCAATTTCATATGAATGAATACCTTCCCATTCAGAGGTTTTAGATTCATAACTAGTACTTTGCATGCTAAACAGCACCTTGCAGGAAGCTGATGTAAATCTAAAGGCAGTGTGCCACATACTCCTGGGACCATACCTCTCTCATTGCATGAGGTTCCAACATCCTTACTAGTTACAATTCTTCCAGGTAAATGTAAGAGGTGGCCATATACATCCCAGGTTTCTGGTTCATCCCATACGTGAAAATTTTTCCGTATTCCCTAAAGTACCTCTCTCTTCTCTATGACTCAGTCAGAAAATTCTTAACAACTAAAATTTTTTACTGTACCCTGTGCAAGAAGGGATATTGAGTTCTCCCAATATTTGTCAGAAACAGACAGTTCAACACATGCTTGCTGAGTGCATTCATGTGCTTGGAGTGAAAAGAAAAGGCAAACGATGGTAGTCACTGTCAGAGATGCCTTTTGCTCCACGAACATGAACAACCTTGTTCAGTATTTCCTAACAAGCTCTTCAAAACACCAAATTACTGGAAGAAATCTTCCATTATCTTCCAGAAGCTAGTAGTAACAACAGCAACAAATGTTTTTTATAAAAACATAGCAAGATGTAGCCCCATACAGCACTGCAGCAGTCCAGCCTTGGAGTGACAAATGCTTGAATGCTTGAACGCTTAAATGGCATATGCATGCCTAATAGCAGATCGAGTGTCTGCCCTGAACATGGGTCGCATGAAGATCTGCCCATCACCTACTCTCAGACAAAATAAGGACTCCTAATCTCTGAGTCTGAACTGCTAGAGTATCATTAGCTTACCAAAACTACATGGGTATTCTCAGTACCTTAAGATAGACTGGTTTTAATTTGTGTAACTGGATGACCATCATCAAATCTGAGTGGTTCACAACATTGCAGATTGTACCTGCAACACACAGAGCCTCGTGCAAGTTATGTAAGAGATAACATAGTTACATCAGCAAACAGACATGCACTTGCGTTGTTAGCAAAAAATTAGCCAGTGCCTTCAAATATCGATGTAGCTGAAATCTGCACTAATGTTGCACAGCTGCTGATAATAGCTTAGGAGGCTCAAAAAATAGATTCAGATTCACAGGGTTCTGGGTGGTGTATGTATATCTAATTTTTGAAAATAGAAATCTCTGAAACATATTATAAGATACCCTGTAATAAGCTGGTCAATTCACTGCAAGTTTCTCACCCGCAGGCTTAGGCTGTGCTTTTACTTGGCAAGTGCAAAAGTGGGCATCTTTTTACTTGCTGCATCTGTTCCTCATGTGTATCTCAAGACATATGCCTACATTTTCACGATTTCTTTTTTTTTGGGGGGAGGGAGGGGGGCAGGGGGAGCAGTATTTATATGTTTAGTTTTGTGGGGTTGTTGTTGTTTTGCGTTTTATTCTTGCTAGCCAAAGAGCTAGTCCAGAATTACAGTATATCACTGAAGTAAATGAGTAGTTAGTATGAACTGACTAATGCTACTTAATTCCAGTTGAGGACTCCTTTATTTAAAAGTAAGAGGTTTTATTTCAAATTCAGATTATATTGCTTCTATTGAAACATGCATTTATTTATGAATCAAAATGACAGTTCCTTCTAATTTCAGATATCATCATTAACAGCCAAAGGGGATTCTCAAATGAGCACTGTGAGTTCCATAATGTTCCACAATACTTACAACTTACTTTCAAGTTTGCCATCTATCGTAAATCATATTAAGATTCAAGCCCAGATGCACCCTAACAAGCAGGGCATAATACAAAAATAATAACAGCCCAGGACTTGATTTCAGGATAGGAAGTTTGTCCACAAGTAACTGTGGACCTAGTCAGGATTTTTAATATCCATATTGATGCATGAAAAGGAGAAGAAAAAAGCATGAAAGCAACCCAAGTCATAGCCAGAGACTGCAGAATTGATAATGGCAAGTGTCTTGCAAAATGATTTTTTCTCTTCAGCAAATTAATATGAAACAGTAAACCTGAATCCTTTTGCTATCGTATTAGACGAGTTTCCCAGGTTAACTGAATTTACAATACCCACCCTCTAAATCACTGAAGTGGGGAAAAAAAAACCAGAATTAACAAGGAACTGTAATCAGAAGGTGCTCCTTTAATAAAATAAACTAAGTAAAAGAAAAATAATAAGTGCCACAATATTTCCTGATTTTTTTAATTCTGCTTTAAATGAACATTTATTTATTACCTTGAATACCTTACTAATTTGACTAAGACGTGCACCACAAATTACTTAACTCAGCTAATCAGCAGGAAAAGATCACAAAAGGATAGCTTATCACAACATACATTTGCTTCTTTAATTCATAAGAAGATCATAGTGTAGTTATATGTATTTGATTAAACTACATAGTATCTTGTAGCAGCATATTTATTAATTTTGTGAAGACAGTGGAATCTTAGAAACATTATAAATTCATGGAAACACTAAACTCATGTTGAGAAAAAAAGATACATTTTTCTGAAATACTTCAGGCACACCTGGCAATACAATATCCTTGCCAATCCAAAATAACCCTTTGATTGGTGATTGCCAGTCTGCCAGTCATATTATCCATCCACTAACAGAGGCAAGAAGAAATCATTGACAAAAAGCTGTCTGAAGAAATACAGTAGCAATACAGTCCTTGCTATTTTTTAAGATAAACTGGGTACAGAGTTATACCTAGAATTTTAAATACGTAATTATCCTGTCAGTTACCCATAGCAAAATCCCTTGCCTATGGTAAAGCACTTCCACAGAAGGCTGTAAAGATATTGGCACGTGGCAGGAGGACCTTTCCTTCCACATCTTCAGGAGGAAACATAACTGCTTGGCATTTCTGCAGACAAATCTATCTTTACTCACACAGCCTATACAAGGAGGACATAAAGCCTCCACACCAACGAATTTAAGATAGTGTGCACACCCCTGTACCAGGCTAGCTCATCAGATTTGTGTGGGAGGCGGAGAGGGTCTGGAGGCATGGCTCTGCGTCCAGGTAGTTGTGGTAGTCCTCTTTCTAATATGAAACAGTGGCTCCTCATCCTGATCATAACAAATGGCCCAGACACAGAAAACTGACCTTCCTGAGTTCTTTTTCACATAGATTCTCCCATTAGCAAAGCAAAATGAAAAGGAAAGAAGGAAAGGAAAGAAGGAGAGTGTGCTAAATAACAGTGGGGATGCATTGCATGTCACCCACAAACTCAGCAAGCTTCTTCAGGGGCTATCACCTTAAGCAGAGTTACCTTTAACTGCAATTATTTGCTAAATAATGCTTAGTCTTTAACAACAGCTCATACTGACTGGTATTTACAGCATTCATGTAAGTTTGCATAAAATTTTGTTTCCAGTAGTAACGATATAAAACATGATGTGCTCATACAGTAGCTTGAAAAGCATAAATCCTCTCACCCATTACCAGAAAGAATTTTAAACCTTTTAAAAACAGCTAAATGGTTCATTTAGTCAGGCTAAATATGGAGGCAGCCTGTGTTTTGAATTCACATTGAATAAAAAGATTGCTTTAGAAGAAGGGGTACTCTGAAGACATCTCTACATAGCAAAGAGTGAATCTGTCGTGCATATTGTATCAGTACAGCAGATGAGGTAGAATATGAGCTGAGGTCATGAGCAGTTATGAGGACTGAAGACTGTGGGAAGCTCCTAAGGCTGAATTTACACTTGAAATATTTTGTTTATGAATAAATATTTAAATACTGAAAAAGAGTATATGTAAAGGGACTTTATACATATGATGCTAGTCACTGACCTAAGGATGTGGCTCAGCTACCCGACTGGGACACAGATCTTGGTGGGAGCTCAGTAAATCTTTCTGGACTCAATGGTCAGCTATCCCACCAGAGAGCAGGAATGACTTCTGAGGCCAAACTAGAACAAAAAGTAGCACTATAGGGAGGTAATTTTCTGTCTCACCAGGAAGTCAGCATTTTCTGAAGACCTGCACTCTAATGTGCAATAAACTTTTTTCTTTTGTTGTTGTTTTTTTTTTTTTAATCTTAACAGCTGCCCAGTGCCAAAAGGGTGTTTGCCAACCTTGGGTAAACCTTCTCCTGGTAGGTGGAGAACCTCTGTATGGTGTCCTGCCATCACTGTGGCAAACATCCCACCCAAACTCTGACACCACAGAAGTCTGCTGGACACCCTTTCACTGCAGGTGTTGCTGATAACACAAAGCACTCATCATCAGGCAGAACAGGCAGCCTTTGGCAAATGCTGGCTACCACCAACTGAGCAGATAGCACAGCAGGAAGAAGGTCTTGCATACACACATACACACAGCCATTCAGATTTATGTCAGTGTACCTAGATATTTTAAGCAGAAGGATGGAATGGAAGATTAGTTCTGTGACATTTCTAACATAGGGTGAGTTACAATATTAGAAAAAGTTGTGGGCAGAAGCAAGACTGGATATTCAGAGAGAAATAAATTTGTATGAGCAGTAGTCACAGAGCTTTAAGTCAGCTGCTAGAGATTTCAGTTTCTCTGGTAGTTTGGGATATAAATATTTGCCTTGAAATGCTCTGCTTTGCTATCAAGTAACACGATATTGAGATCTTACCTAACATGAGTGTTATTCTCCCAGCCATGCCATAGTCTCCTGCCCTTCCCTCACCTTTGGACAAGACACATCTTCAGGACTACTGGAAGACACAGATCTCCAAGGGTACCTGATGACTGTAGTCTACCCGCATATGCTGAGGGACCCGCTCTGTACCTCTGCCCCATGCTTCCCCCGCATCTGCACAACGGCACACCTGCTCGAGGGAGCAGCAATCCTGCATGAAAGAAACACTGGCAGCCTTGTTCTGAATGAGGAAACGGCCCTATATTTAGACATTGTCAGAATGTAACACCAAAAATGTGTCATAAACATATGCTGCCGTGAAAAACAGACAGGCACTTTTCTGTGCTTTCATACTTCTGCAGTTAGTAATTTTTACACCAGTAAGTAATCATGTATAGAGCTTTACAGTGAATCAATATTTCCCCCAAAGGTTTTTTTCTCATTAAAGAATGCATGTTCTAATCCAGACAGAAAACTCTAGTAAGGATTGATTGAATGGAAATGGAATGGAAAATCTAACCTCAAGTCTTCTTTGGGGTTCAACTACAAATAAGCCTTGACCCTTCAGCTGTAAATTTATCATCACAAATTGCTCCATGAGACAAGTAAACCAACAAAGCTTCTGAACTAGTACAAACAATGATGGATATGACTGTCAATTGCATTTCTCTTGGAAAGAGGTGGTTTGCTTCTTCAATAATGGGTGAGATGAGAACACTGTTCTCGCAAGAATACCTCCAATTTTGGCCAACACCTAGCTCTTTTCTATGTCCTCTTGTACAATAACTGGCTTCTGTAGTATAAAAATATTTCAAATGTTCCTATATATGTGGACTTTAACAATTCTTAACTGGTGAATGTTAGCTTACTTTTTCAACTAACTGCTTTATCCTATTTGAACACAAGGCTCAGGTGTGCACAACTGTAATAATAAAGGGATTTAGGAGGCAAACATATCAATTCTGTGCATGAGATCAGTACCTCCCAGAAATTACTTCTATGATTTATATACTTTCATTCGCTAATTGACACATTATTTTTAGTATAATTCAGTGCTATTTTGGCAACTTATGATGTTTACAATGTTTTGCTTCTCTATTTTATTCTTTGAACTGAATGCTTGGATTTTCAGTAACAGGAGTGCTGCTAAAATTACGCTAGTAAACTATTTTGGTAAAAGAGGTAACCTTCATAAGCTTTTGATTTAATTATCATAGTAGAGTTATAAAACATTTTCATAAGAGACTGCAGGGAAATAAGTCTTTCTCTGTGTATCTGTGCTTTGATATATTTTGATTCACTGCACCAAACAGAAACAGTGTTTATTTAGCATCCAGAGTACAAAATAATAAAAGGTCACGTTTTAAAATTTTCACTGCATGACTGTGAGTCACTGCATATTTGCTAGACGTCTAGCTTTTATCATGTAAATCCTTTTACAGTGAATTTCCTGAAGATTTTCATAAAGGCTTTCAGTCATAAATAAAATGAGACTAACTTCCAGAGGGATTCTGGGATCAGCTCTAAAACAAAGTGCCTAACATTGACTAATTAATACTGAAAGGCTGTGAAACTTTTTCATCTAAATAAATTCATCCTAAGTCTAACCCACTAGCAGTTGAAAAATCAGCTTCTAACATAGGAACTATGTTGTTCTGTTTCACACACCTTCCTTGCACGGAGCCACTTAAATGATAAAAAAGCATCAATCCACCTTAACATGACAAAAAATAATTTTTATTTATCTATACCTAATTTTAGATATATTATATATATACGCATGTATGTATTTTTACACATACACAGACCTTGAAATCCTATATATTTACTTCAAGGATGCACAAATATACAGTGCCACTGTTATTAAGAATGCTTATCAAGAATCCTTAAGTCTAAAAAAAGCTAATATTTTATTGTTTTTTAAATGCAGTATCTAAATACTTATAACTATTTTAAAGTTTCAGCAGGCAGCTATATATAGCTATTAATAAACTGGCAAATATTATTATATACAAAAAGATATCAAGATTTGCCAATACTCTGAAAAAGCTGGAAATAAGTTATTCCTTTTTCTCCCACAGAGATCAGAGAACCTGTGAAGTTCTTCTTCAGTAGCTAGGGATTCATATAACCAAAGAGACCTTGGAGAAAATATGAACCTCCAAATCTTGTTGATAATGAGGCACAGAGAGAGCACAGCATTTGCAAAAGAAAATATACTTATGTGCTGTCCATATCAGGACAGAAGGTAGAGCAATACAAAGCAATACTTTCCATGTCTGTTAACACATCTGTGAAGTATGATGAAGATCTTGAGTGACTCAATATTATCAGTTGCTGGGGAAAGCAGCTATCTGTAGAAAAGCTGTGTGAAAACACGCAATATTTTCACTGTATTTCAGAGTATAGTTTCCCTCTGTTGATAGAATGTATTTTCACTTGATTTTACTAGAATAAACTGGATTTTTTCTATTTTTCCTGTATCAGAGTTGCAGACAGGAGTAGCTGTAGAAATCTCCACACCATAAGAATATGGGGCATCTTACCAGTAAGAAAACAATTTAAAAGTGTATACCATAAACCCCCATAAGAAAAGAAGAATCCATTCTATTTGGGATGCATTTACAATTCTCACTAGATTTTAATAGTGGGTTTATATTTGTCCCTGTGAAACCATTCTGGCAGCTTCTCACAATCAAATCATATGGCAAGGATTCAGAACCCCTTAAAAAAAAAAAAAAGGCAAAGGATTCAGCTAGGGGAAGAAGAATATATTTTATCTTATCTCGAAAAGCAATTTCTTAAGTCAACTCTAAGGTCTCATTTCTTGCTAGTAAGGGGAAAGATACCACTGGGAAGCAAATTTTGCTTCTGACAATTTTCTAATCTCCACCTCAAATGGGGCTGAAAACAACACATCTTCAAAGAAAATACCTTTTTCTTATTTCTCACTCATATGTGGATGAAATAAGATTGCCAACATCACGCTCAAAAATATTCATGCAGTACAGATGCTAAATGGACTGCGCTTTCACAAGATTCCACAAAAATCCCATATCGGTAGTTTTGCATGTACAATATTTCTTACGTTCTTATTTTACAGATATATGGTTTTGCATGGAAAAACTCAGAAATGCTGGAATCAGAAGTACGCACATTGGACAATGATTTATTCTGTTATTTTAAATGTAAACACATTCTGCATTATGCCTCAATTTTTTGTATGTGCCAAAAGTTTTCTTTAAAATGCTACATGTGGAAAAATCTTTAGTTCTATACTTTTGAGGTTTAATTTTAAAAATATTTAATACTGGGTGAACGCAATTATTGCAGTGTGATACTAATCGGTGTGAACCGCTTACGCACTGCAGTATCACAGATTAATTGTTTCATTTTCACAGTTGCATACTTTAATTCAGTGAACACTTTCCAGACTGTTTTGCCTGCTACCTTGAATATCCACTAAGATATATTTCCCTTTAAAGCACCATGCAGATTAGTTCTAGCAGCTTATGTTCTGCATCAGATTCCTTTAACACAAACATGCAAAAGCTTCTGCAGCCAAAACATTATGCTTCAATAGCTGAAAATCATAATTAGACATTTGAAACTGTAAATACGGACACTGTAAATATAACTAGTTATTAAAGAAGTTATACTACCTCAGTCATTAAGTAGAACTGCTTGATGAGGAGTATATATTAAAGCACAGACCCAGAAGGTGGAAGATCTAACAGGTGCTTTTCCACTATGCCGAATATAAACCTATGCGAAGTATCTGAAATGCTATACGGCTATACTTTTGAAATTGTACATTTGGAGGTGTGATTTAGGAAGGACCCGTCACTCTTAACACTGGAAATCCGAAACACACAGGGAGGGAGAAGGAGTCCTTTTTTATATGAATGCTACATGTACCTTTGGTTTTCATCACAAGAATCCAGCAATTAAAACATATCCTTTTCCTGAATCTTTATCAATATCTAACTTTCTTACGCTTAAGCTATAGCCACTTATGTTCACAGCAAGAGTGCCCAAAAGATGACCTCCAATGTGCAGAACAGAGGAATAAAGTGAGAGACATCCCAGGATGGATTTCAAGCATGAAGAAATCTCTAAAAGGTCTTCTTGCAGTGTAAAGGCCATGAAGAATCCCAGCAGAGCGGCTCTGGTGGGCTTGGGTCCCCTCCCACCACCCCTGCTCAAAAGCAGGATGGGCACCCACAGCTCCCATCTTGTGCCTCCACACTGAGCAGCCCTGCTCTTCCAGCTCCTTGGCAGAAATAAATATATTGCAAGAGTGGGTTAATCTAATGTTTCTATTTAGGTAGTGGTTTCTGCTTATTTTATGACTATAAAGTTAATTTACAAAAGGTTCAAAATAACAAAAAGATACATATTCAACAATCAGTATTTTAAGTTTTCTCTTCTAGAGTGGGCCTGCTTCATGTACAGGCTACTTATCCAGTGTAACTATTGCTGTAACAAATGAATGGTTACAGAACAGTCTCAAATACAGGGGTAATCTACACTACATAAATAACAGTATTTTAAGTAGTCTCAATCTTGTTTCAACTTGAAAAGTCTAACTAAAGCACCTAACTCTACCAGCTGCACATCAATTCTACCTCTTCAGACATCTCTCACATAACTTACTAGTCTTTCTGCCTGTCATTGAGCAATATGAATTGCAATTCATAACGCTGATCTAAAAAAATGCATTCATAAATATTGCTCACTTCAGGCTCACAACATATACCAGACTAAGCTTCTAGCATGAACAAAACCTATCTTGTATCTCACTGTATCCAGGGTATTCTCGACAACTCTGATCCTGAAAAACATCCATACGTCATATGAACTTTGAGCTTATAAACACTTTATTGTTCTTTACAAAACATTTTTAGGTATGCATTT
The DNA here is from genome assembly GCA_013401275.1 of Pandion haliaetus. Taxonomy (NCBI): domain Eukaryota; kingdom Metazoa; phylum Chordata; class Aves; order Accipitriformes; family Pandionidae; genus Pandion; species Pandion haliaetus. The sequence continues at coordinate 29,309 of VYZV01045807.1, forward strand.
CATAGTGAATCTTCTTTTTTCCCTGTCCACTGTTGCATGCACTGTGTGCTGGGTGAGTTTCTTTGACAACTATTACAAGTGCATCACAGAAGACCATAATTCAAAGGTAGCATCTGCTGAGCTGGGAAAAGCTGTCTTTCTGTCCGTCCAAAATTTCTACTCTAATTTCTGTCATAAATGCACTTAGTTTGCAAACTGAAAAGATATTTTCTGATTTGCCTATTCTGCCTAGCCAGCTAGAGACCTTTTACAGCAGCAGATCTTCACTCTAGCAGCTTTATAGAGCAGCTGGGTCTGGTGGAAGAGCACTGCGCTTAGGTGTTGTGTAAATCCCACCGCTCTAAATAATTTCCTGGACACCCTCAAGCAAATGACTTAAATCCTCTACATCTTTATTTCCTCTTCAGTAAAATCGAAAGATTGATACTTTGCATTAAACAGTACTTTGTATTCAAGGTTGTAAACAAACATCACTTTGTAGAGCATGAGGATCTATTAACAAGTGTTCCATAGGAAGTAGGTTTTGTTAATATTATTATTAGCCCTAGAGTAGAGTGAGCCAGACTTCATTGCCTTCTTAACGCTGCTGAAGTGCTGTAAGAGAAGCAGGTTCAATGCATCTGCCAGTGCAGCTTGGTTTCATACCAGGCCCTTGTAAAGCTCATAAATTCTGAAGGTTTTTATCATGCCTCAGTGTTGTTAAGGATAGTCTTCTAGGAACAGGAGGACCATACTGGGGACGGCCTTCATAGTGTCTGTCTCTGACCCAAGAAAAGGCTTTGGGTAGATTCCAAACACTTGGCTGATACGTTTTTAACAGTTTATCGTGGTGTTTGCAGTGCAGCTTCACACTTAATCCTTTCCTTTCAGAAGGAGACTCTGCACAGTTTATCCGCCTGGCCTTTTCTCTTCATTCCTGCTCAGTGTTTAGAAAAAAGTAAGTAAAAATGAATGACACTGGCATCTGCGTTCAACATGTGGCAACAAAACATGGCCCCTACATCGGGTGGCAAAGGCGGTATTTCTGAAACATTCTAATTTCTTGGGAAGTTAAGGACATTAACAAGGATTTTAAAATGTCCAGTGGTTAATTAAAGCAGCTTGTCTCTAAGAAAAAAAACCTGTTTCTGATAATTACTTCATCAGAGGTATGCAGTGTCAAATGTCAGTCAGCATGCTGGTGTCCAATGAGACATGCAATCCCTTGCATAATTCCTGTGCTAGCAAGACCCAAAAATGGGAATAAAGGCACGTTGCTACAACAATGTATCCAGAAGGATGGAAATGGTGCTGAGCAAGTTAAGACAACATCTTAAGACGAAATATCTCTTTCAGTCTTGTCCTTATTATTTCAGGTATTTGGTCAACTTATGTCTCTAATTTCAGGATTTGTTCTGAGATAACAAAAAAAGACAAAAATTCCTGTATCAGCAAATATAATGTGATAGCGCTGTGGAAAAAAGGCCTAGACAGCTTTTTCTGTTTACCTCACATTATTTTCTTTGCATCTCCCTATATCCTGTTTACTTTTACCTTTTATCTTTTTACTTGCCATTCCTGTCTAATTTCAAAGTGCTTTTTTTAATCTTTAAACTTTTAGCTGTGACTTGGATTCTCTGAGTCAACCTTTTGAGACTGAAAACTTTCCTGGCCCTTTGAAAACTTACTTGAAAAATCTAGAAGAATATCTATTACTTATTAAACAAACATTCTAGATTACCCCTACTGAATTGCACCCAAACCCCCTCTGAAAACAAGTGATGACTGGAAATATGGTTGCTCCAAGTCCCATCATTATTTCCATCACAACTTAAATGGACAGTCTCTGCCTCAGACCTGCCAGGAGCAGCCAAAGTTAGAGCTGCATCGCATTTTATCATAGAGGTATAGAATCAAATGAAATATGAATATTGCATGACTATGTAGAACTGCAGAGAAGCAATACTGATCCCCTCTTCCCCTGTGACTATGGAATTTGTTTCATTGCTTAGGGGAGTAAATGACCCTGAAAGAGTGTCAGTAGCTGGGAAGGCTGGTTGTCTCCAGCACTGTACCAGGGCAGATCTGCATTTTTTCCCATTGCAAACAATGTGAAAATTTAATATTGATACTTTGTGCATTCATTTCAACTTTCTACCATAAAATGAAGCCAGGCTGCAGCACAAGTATAGCTAGTGTGTTAGTGGAGACAAGGTTCCTTAATGGGTTATGTGGCTAGAGGACAAAGGAGTGCCCTGTCACTGGGACAAAGGAGTGCCTTGTCTCCAGCAGCCAAGGAAGGCATGGGTTTTCCCTGAAGATCTCAGTTCACCCGCAGATACTTACTTTGGGCACATGGTATTCTTTCTGTAACCATTATTTGAAGACAAGTAAAGAAACCAACAAATCAATTTCCAAGGAAAAACAGAGAAGGAATTCTGGCTGAATGCAGTTTTACCTCCTAAACCAACCAGCTAAATTCATCTGTGGATTTTAAAGCTCTAAGTAACTAGCAGGATTTTATAATTTTTGCCTTAAATGAATACAGTTCTGACTTTAACTATTTATATCAACACTAACAGTGCCCAAATTGTGTCATTCATTAAATAACCCTAGGTATGGAATTTGTGCCAAAGCTTCCAAGGCCTTTTGCAAACACTCCAAATGTACTGCGGAACAGACATTCATGCTGAGAGTTGAATCCTTCAGCACCGAAATCATTACATGCTTTGCTTTCTATGAAAGGTGTGCAAATGTACAGTAATAGTACTTGAGTCATGTAATTAGAATAATATTATAATTAAAGACTCTACTGTATGATTTCTTCCTATAGGATTTGATTTAATTTCTGTGAGAAACGCTCTTTTCATATCAGTGGGTTGTACAACAGACCCACAGTGTTTCAGATACATGGAGCTCAACAAATAGATAGGTCTTCGAGAGAGCAACAGGCATCAATATCGTTCTTTCATAGCCCAAACAACAGTGAAAGAAAATGCAAAGGATAGTAACTGATTTGCAAAGGAGTACTGCATACTAGGAGGGATTAACCAATGCTGTCTTTGTCACTTCCTTCTCTCTCCCCTAACCTGTATGCATGCAGCTTTAAAATCCACGGTGATAAGCCAGTTTCATGAGTCTTTGAGCTCTGCCTAGCACCGTTTGGATACTTGGGTTGAGGATAGCAGACTCTGAACTAAAGGATCAGTATTCAGTCCTATTATCACCATATGGCTGAAACACACAACCCACTTCATGCAAACCTCATTACAGCAGGACACTTTGGGACTGTGTTCCTTATTATTAGAATCACATGCACAAAATCCTACTGAGTATGGTTTTACTCAGGCCATGTCAAACCATGACTGATTAAACATTAACACTACTGCAGCTTGGTTGACAGAAGCAGAATTTGAATCCAATTTAAAAAAAAATAAAAAAACCAAACAAACAAAAAAACTTGCACAAATTCTTCTATAATGAAGATAAATTTAATATTGACCAAAAAAAGAAAATAACAAGTCTTGCTGTAATGTTTTGGTTTTGTTTTTTTTTTTTTAAACAAGTAGATTGTAAATTGACTGTATGTCTATTTAAAGGGGTAAGAAGGAAGCAAGAAACCCTCTTCTTTTTTTCTTACAGGCTACGCTGGATACCTTTCAAACAGCTGGGCAAAGAGTACCACCACAAAGCCACAAAGCATTGGTATCTTGCTCCTACATTAAACCAGCAGCAAATCAATTCTGGTTAGCATGGAAAGGAAAAAAGAGAAACGTTCTACCAAACAGCCCTGAAGTCTTCCAGGGGAAGGCCGCATATGTTGCAGTTTCTACCATGTTAGCTCCATTTAAGGCTGTGCTTCACAGTCTGACTTAGCCACTAAAGAGAAAAGGAATTTTGTAAATTCTGTGTCTACTTGCAGAGATCTACTAAAATCACAGCTGCCCTGCATATACACTGAAGGGAATACTATAGTACAGAATAAGAAGATGCAAGCAACATGGCAATTCAGTTCATCCTTAAGCACATACTTAACTTTCAGCATATAGGAGTAGCCTCAATTATTTCAGTGAGAATGTTCCCACAAACAGTGTCATGCAGAAATGTTTGCAGAACTGAAGCCTTTATTTGGTGATATGTTTGAACAGCTTCATGAAAGATGTCTATTTTCCTCACCAGACGTAAATCACTGTTATCCCCTCCCAAGACATGAAAGTATTAAAATGTTAAAGAAATAATTGTAGTTAGGATTATACTCTTTAGATACTTTGCTATAATATTAATAATTTAATGTACTGTTCACTGAAATATTATTTGCCTGGCTTGCGGTGAATCTTTTAGACGAAGTTCTTTTTCCTTCCTATCTCTCAGATACTATCTTTATATCTGTTTCTTAACACTAGATTTGCCCAGGTCTGTTCTACACCACTGTCATGGTTTTACAGCTCACTAGCTCTTTTGGAAATACTGTAGACAGGGATATAAAATTATGCTATAGTATTTTCAGTTTATTTCATCTTGAACTGCTGAGAAACAGCATTTTAAGCTCAGCAACACTTGTTACAAAACCCAACCGCCAGTTACCTAAAGACAGACATACATTTGCCTCGACTGTTGATTGTGCTCTTAATTAAATGTAACAAAACCCAAAACATCTATGCCATTACCCAATTAAAACTCATCAGGAGACATTTATCATTGGAAACAGATTTCATTCAAACATTTAACTACTGTTCCATTACACAGTTTTACACTTTATTACATGTATTTGTTTTTCTGACAACATGAACACTTATAATCACTCCCTATAGTAATCAGTCCCTCTGTGGGGAAAAGACTGAGCTCTTCAATGACTTCCATCACAGCAAACTATTTGGGTTTTTTTTTCATTAATCCATAATTTGTTAAACTGTTCAGCAGTGGTGTTCAGTAAAATAACAGTACCTTGCCACTTAATGTCCCCTAATACGGCTACAGTCATTCTCCAATTTGTTACAAAAATATTTTTTTGTTTTTATGAAAATTTTCCTGTTAAAATAATAGATAAAAATGTAAGGTGAAATCCACAGGGAGAAAAAAAAAATACAGAAAATTAAAATAATTCCATCACAGCAGACCATGAAGATCAGAACACTGTTCCTGTTTACCATAATCCTATACACATTTTTAAGCATTAGAGTTATGCTGCCCATTTAAAAAATGGGTAATACGTGAAAATGTGGGGACAGCCGTAAAGTTTCAGATTTGTCATACATTGCATACAGGAACTTCATGTCTTTTACTTCAGAAGATTCCAACGTGAGTTATCAAATTGCCCAGTAGTTACAATTTACCCTGTCCCACAGATAATTTCATGTTTTGAATGTGGATTAATGAGAAAATAGTAACCCAGTGCACATTTACACACAAAATGATAAAAGCTTTGCTGGTTAATAACAAATCTAATTTTTGTCTCATTTAACTAATGGCATATGGAATTTTCTGCAAGGCATATGGTACTAATTAAACATGGTACGAGTCCCCCAGATAGTCAATATAGCCATGAGGTATCCAAGGAATGTTTCCCTTCAGTGTACATTATCTATGTATTGATTTGATGGTCTGAATGCATAAAAGCCCTGGGAACTAACAATGTTTAATGATGTGGGAACTGCACTTTCTATTCTTATCTATATGAATGCTGCAGTTGCTGAGGAAAATTCTGAGATACTTAATGAACAGGCAAATTATGAACTAACCTGGACCAGATTATTTTCATCCATTAACCACCGATTTTGATACTTATTTTTAACCTTTGTTTTTACATTTACAGCACTGTTCTGTGACACTACATGCCAGAGAGCATGAAGTTAAACATATCACTATTTTTTTCTCACAGAAACAATAATCTAGATTCCATACATTTTAATGACATTAACAAACACCTAAAATGTAAGTTGTATGGTGCTAATGATTTATGTTGAAAATTCTGATACACATAATGTATATAAATACACTTTCATGTGTTTGACACCAGCTGCACTAATTACAATATTTGTTCTACTATCAGTGTAAGATACGGGTTAATTACTAAATTTAGATGTAAGTCCACTTGTATATAATTTTAATTCTCTTTTCAATTCAAGGATATTGGCTTCCTCTAGCATACAGAAGGTCAACCACTGAAAAAAATTAAGAAAATGAATACTGTGTTTGTTCTGCTTCATAATGATCACTTCAGGTAAAACAAACAGCAGCAGTGAATTCTCATAATCATTATCTGCCTACTTACAATATTTTAAGCAAAATAAAAAATAAAAAATAGAGTTCCCTGAGCTGATGGGAAAAATGGTAAATGACCTTCCGTTAACCAGAATATTTCCGTGCAAAAGAACAGGGTCTCAACACCACTATATCTAGCATCAGTGGGTTATTTTTATCAAGACACTTCTCGAACAGTAACAGAGCAGCAGTTTGTTCTGAAAGGTAGCACTGACTCTTTTGTAGATCCAGTAAATTTCATAGCAAAAAAGACAGTACAATTTCAACGCTCTGAATTGGCCAACTTAGTCTACCAGTACTTGCAAAATCTACCACCACCACTAACAGAAAGAAATGAAAACTGCTTCTTAGTGCTCCAACTGTTAAATATGCACTCTGCTTTTGATAATGAGACTTGAGAAAAACTGGTGAGAGTTAAGCAACAAGGCTGTCACTCAGTTTTAAAGCATCCTGATATAAAGTCACACTGTGACTTTTATACCCAAAATAAGATGAGATTAAAAATAGACCTGTATTAATAGTCTACCACAAACCAGTTTAACACTTAAGATACAAAAGCCACTTGGCAAATAAAACATGGTGACTGAAGAACGAATTCTGGACAGTAATGTTATTTTTACACTTTCTGTACACTGTGCTGGAAGATGTAACCAGAATCTCACCTGACCACAAAAAACACTGCACATACCCTTCTCTCAAAGGCTCTAATTTAACATGTCATTTCAAAATACTTTAAAAGCATATGGAAATATTACCCTGTAATCTTAGGATTCTCTGCTCTTGACATGCTGTATCAACGAACTGAAAAGAGCAGTAACATTTAAGGTGGCTGAATTCTCATTATGTAAAACAAGCTGCATTTTCCTGCTCTACCCACAACAGTATTTCTATTTGTGGAACGTGGTAAGAATTGCATTCTGTGCCTTACTGCTCTAAGGTTTCAAACATAATTTCACTTTAAAAACACACATGTCCTTAGAGGTATTTTCAAACTGAAGTATCATGCAAGATTAACAGTTCTTCACACATCAAGGAGTCTTTCTTTCCTCCTGTATATTGCACCAGACATATTGAAAGCCTATGTATCCATGATATATACAGTATGCTAGATAACACTGAAAACCGAAATTCAGAAGAAGGAAGAAAAACCCAACCCCAAAAGTAAGAAAACCAGCTTTTAGCTTAGGAACAGTACTTTTACACAGCTGTAGAACATTATCTGACAAAGAACCTATTTGCAGGTTTGCTCTAATTTAACAAATTAACACAGCTTCCCAACCCTGCCTTCCTGCATTTACATACCATGCATTATGCACAAAAAAAGGAATATACAAATAGAGATTCTTTCAGCCTGTCTAGCCTGTCATCAAAACCAGCAGAGAATTTTTCATTGATAAAAACAGAGAATGGAAGAAATCAGACCAACCTTCACAATGTACGTCACACCAGGTCCCAGGATCTTCTCACTCGAGTGCAGCCATCCTCGACAGGGTTTACTGACAAAGCTGCTACTTTGATTCCAGTCTTCACCTCCCGGGTGCGTTTCCTCTGATCGTAGTTTTTTCCCCATACTCATCTTGCTCGCGTCCTGCTGAGAACACGAAGTGGCAGAGACAAGGTTACATGTGTTGTCTGAAGCCCCTGCTGCTGAGCTAGAAGCACCTGAGCTTCCCTGCAACTTGGACACAGCAAGCTCCTTTACTGCAGAGGAGAGGTTTTTGATACCCAAAAGACTGCCTGTGTTAGAGAGTTTCAAGTGGGACACTTTATGGATGAGGGTGCACAGAGTGGTGGGTCCATCTTCTTGGTCCTTGCGGAGAACCTCCGGCGAGACCAGGTACGAAGGTGCTGTTGAAGTCGTAGCAACTGCTGAGACCTTGCTGTTCATGGACAAATTGTGAATAAGATCATCAACTGATGTCACTGAATCATTCCTGAAGCGGTTATACTTGGTACGTTGAAGCATGCCCTTCTATCTGGTTTCCTGCATATGTTCTGGCAAATCTGATGCCAACGCAGGAGATGCCTGTGCTAACATAGCAGGCGATTCATAACAACACGGATGGATAACAGGATTTTGGGGTAAAAAATAAAAGAGTATAAGGAAGAACAAAAAAAGATCTATTTTTAAGAAATTTCTTATGGTTCCCCGTTAAGGTTGGGTGAAGTAACAGTTTTCTGTGACAGGGATCCCAGTCCTGCTTAGAGCTGCCAACTCGCTCACAGCAAAAGCATGACTCACACAAATGAGAAGGACCCTTTTCAACAAAAGGCTCAGTGAACACTGCNCATCCACCCACTTACAGCACACTAGCACCAATCAATTCTCAAATTTCCTTTTCCTATCTTCTCAAACAGATATTTCCTTCCAACCTTTAATTCTTCCCCCCACCCCCACCCTTTTGGTACCAAAGGCAATTACCTTTAAAACTGAATTTACAGCCTTTACAAAACACCACACTTTATTCTTCTGTTTAAATGTTCTTCCACCTCACATATTTGTGAATCTATAAAGAAGTCACAATTAGATAGCAAATATCTGGATAACATTTACACANAGACAAGAACTAAAGAATATACACATTTTCTTCCACAAAAGCAGCCTAACAGACTATACAAGTGCCTTTGTGTCAATGCTGTCTCTCACGGAAAGTGTTACATCCAATTTTTGACAGAGAAAGAAATCCTTCTCCCCTGTTACTCCACAACAACCTTCTATTTTAATGAAGGAATTACGTAAGTACCTATGTGTGAAGAAAAGTATTTTTCTGATGTCCAACAGGAGGCTTAACAGATGTTTTTTCTTTCACCACTGATACTCACTCCAAAGAAAAACATGAAGAGGGTCTTCAATTCACTGGAATGTTTGGTTTAATTCTGAAAAACTGAAAAAAACTAAAAGAATATTCTAAAATCCAGGTAGCAGCAAACTGACATCCTGCAGTGAAACATAAAAAAATGCACCAGGTCTTATTAAGCATAAATGTCAGCCACAAACACTTTATCTGAGATGTAGCAAAACATGCAGAAAACAGATATTTCATTTCTCGTACATTCTTTTTGAAATACACAAAATGTGTACAGCATTGTGATACATAATGCCCATCACAAGCCATATGGCTCTTTTTTATAAATTGATGTTCTTTGCAAAATATCTTTTGGATGTAGGACAATACACTGCATTATAAACAAATTCAGACCAGAGAAGTTGTATAGTGCAAAGTTATTTTTTAAACAAATTACTAACTGCAGCACGATTTTAAGGAAAAACCCTCTGGAATTCCTTCCCTCTCCCATGACTAAAAGCTGCAGTACACAAAGTGCAAATACAGTGAAACAGCCAGCTGAAATACAGGTATTTAATTAGTATATTCATGACACATTAAATTAAGTCAGCACCTCTTATCCCAGCAGTGATGAGCAATGGCAATGTCCTAGTCAGTGTAAAAGCAGGTTTCTAGTGATCTGCAGAATAGCCTTTCATCACCACACTGCGAACCTGCTACAGCATCCACACAGCATTCATTCCTCTCTTCATCCTCCTAGCATAGCAACAGCAAATATACACACCATAGCCTATCTTTGCGTGTCTCTACTGCCCAGAAAACCCTATTGCTCCCAAATGGCTCTCTTCATTAGAAGCGGCTAGCGAAACTGCAAAATGTGAATGAGATTTCTGTGCCTGTGAATGAAAGGGCTGGCTAGCATCCCCACATTTCTGTGAATGAAGCGAGGCCTCGCAGCCTCTGCCAGGCAATCCCTTGGGTGCTCACCAGCCCAGCCAATACCAGCCGGCTCCGATGACTCATTCAGCAAAGCCTTGCTCAATAGTGGAAGATCCCATTCCGTGCACGGGCGGCACCCTTTTGGCAGCAACCCCGGGAAACGAAGCGGGCGCCTGAGCGGACGCGAGTGGGTCGCAAAGCCCCCCGCGGGAGAGGGGGTGCTGCCGGAGAACTGCACGGGCTGTCCGCAGGGGGGGCCGGTGAGGAAAACGGCGGGGGGGTCGGATCTGGATTTCTCCCCCATATGTTCACTCAGCCGGTTCATTTACATCCAGGACGGGAACGTGAATGTGCACATTTTCTTTGATGTTCGAATGCTCTCTGTGTGCACCAGCAGATTCACGGGTTTTACAGGTCTGCCTGCAGACACCACTGATGCAAAACAGCAAAAAAAAAAAAAAAAAAAAAAACAAAACAAAACCCACCCACCCATCCCCCCCCAAAACCAAAAAAAAACCCTGCTTGAAAAGACCGCATACACTTACTTACCCACACCCTATTGGCAGAGTAGATACTTAAAAACAGTATGAACATCAGTCCACTGAAACATAGGCAGAAGGAAAGCTTGGGGATAAAAGCTTCCCACAGCACCAGCAAAGGACTTATTTTCTGACACTGCTTCACTGGACACAGAAACTCTACCAAGACATCCGATGGATGTTGAGCTTTCCTGGAAACCTGGCATTAGACGTTACAGAGGAATAATAGACACTGAATTACCCAGCGCTTGAAATCTGGTGCTCATTTCGGTGCCTGGGAACTGGTCTCCCTTTACAAATCTGGCCCTACATTGGGAGAACGGAACATTTTAAAACCTTGACTTTTATAGTTCTTGAGACTACAAAAGGTAGCTAATTTTGCCCTACAGGCTCCAGGTTCAAATCCAACTCCAGGAAATAATGAGTGAAATTAGGAGACCATGTAATGGGCATAAACTGCAATTACAATTAGGATCTAGTTAATTCTAGCTTTTGCCAGAGCATTATAATGTCTTTGGTATTTTCAACAACATTCCTGTAGCTTGCACACTGACTATACCATGCTAGCCTTAAACAAGCTTGTTACTTCTATCATGATAGCACTACTGACAGCAAGGCATTCAAACTGCCGTTTCTCTCCAATCTCTCTATCTGCACCTATGCTAGGTCTGCTAGTAAAGTGGATCCAAGTTGAAAATGAGCCTTTTTTCTTTCCTTTTTGCAGGGATATGAGCCAGACACCACCACCATGAGTAATAAATGGCCACAGAACAACAAGTTCGTTGTTGACTCAGTAATAAAATAGCAGGTGGAAATTCAATGTTGATAAATGCAAAATGATACATAATCCTAGCAATACATACACAGTGAGGGGGTGTACACTGCCTCTGACGAAGTACAGCATTTCTTAAGAAGTACTGGTAATTTTGGCATCTCTGACCATTCCCTCTTTTGGGGATTTTTTTTCTCTGTTGTTTTTTCAGTTCTATTTTCTCATGGATCCTCCTCTTGTTGCCGAAATCTGGAATAAAACTCCTTAACAGCAATGAGAAGTTAAGAAGCAGGCGCTCCTTTATTGCAGCACTGGATGCACGGGGGATAATTCCACCTAACGTGCATGCCACAGCTTTAGCACAAACAGGTTATATGGAGTATTGAATTACATATTAATCAGATTGGTATACATATGCATAAGAACGATGGTAACTCATTATCATAGTACCACCTACATCCGATCATGCGCAATGGAGAATTCATTTGAGTCGAGGGGCTGCTTTTACGACCACCGACCCATTTGGAGTTCTTGCTGGCTGTCCTTGAAGTCTTTGTTCTTGCCCTTGTTCTTTGATCTTGAAACTTAACGCAATTTCAATCACATGGGATTGATTCCAGCATTGTTCTCATCTAGCGTACAGGAACATCTAGTCATAGAGCAAAGAACTGCAAAACTTATGAGTAATTACTAGTTAATCACTTGACTACACTTTTGTAATTACCTCTACTAGCCAGTCCCCTGGCTACACTTTTGTCTATTGTTTCAATCATCATTTCATTGGTCAATTTCACTTAGTTCTACTGATTGGAATCCTCGATACTCAAATCGAGATGGAAGGGTAAGGGGGTTTCTAAGCAACAAACTGGTGCCCATGACGGTTTCCTTAGTTTCTTGAAACAAAACATAAGAAAACCAGCAAGTTCCTGGTGAAGTTTCTATGGTTCAAACTTAACACTCCTATACATTATGCTTCACAGTTTTCTACTTCTTAATCAAACCTAGCTCTTTTATATCAAATTTTATGAGAATATGTTAACACTCTCACCCTGATGCAGTTTGTGTCTCATGTGACTGTTCCTCCTTTTCTCCCTCCAAGTAGCTCTCAGGGACTCAGGCTTAGCTGCCACCTTTTCTCCTGCTGTATTTTAACTACCTCTGCAGCCCGTACTTCAGAAGCAAGTAAGTTTTATTAACAGCAAAGGGTAGGGAAAAAAAAAACTGGGGGGCAGGATTAAAGGGAGGAAAGGCGAGAAACTACATTTTGGTTTACATTGTTAGGATGAGGTTTAGAAGGATTTAAATTGCTGCAGATGCAAAGATAGGAGACATTGTCAATACACAAGCTGGACTGGGTAAGATGGTTTGATCACCATACAGGAGGCATAGGCAGTACAACTGCTATGTTCCACGACCTGTAGTAAGAAACTCTCCCAAATGCAAAAAAGGTGACTTTCAGTGACCCATATTTAGAGAAATATTAATCATATAATCAGAATCAGCAAAAATAACTAGTTCCAGTAACACACTGGGGTTAAACATGTACTCTATTCAAACAAGTGCTAGAAACTGTTAAAATTCTGCTGAAAGACTATTTGCATTTCAACAGCTTCTGCCCAGTGGCAGTAAAATTGCTTGTGGACTAAACTGAATTTTTTAAAAATGAGCATGAGAAAGACAATTACTTTGGAAAAAAAATTCCAAACTGAATTTGGGTTAAGTTATAAGAAACAATGAATACGTCAGGCAAACTTAAACATAGATGTTGCTGTAAGTTTTAATTGCAGCACACAAAAAGTAGCCATAGGGCCATTGTAATTGACGTTCCTTTTTAAAACAAGCCCTAAACAATTAACATTACTGTGATGCAGCATTAAGCCATCAGCAAATATGATGCTATTCCTCACATTGTGATATGATGGTCACAAGAGTTAATGCTCTGCTTTAGTAAAACATCTTGCAGAATCTTTAATATCACAAATGGTCAATTCCTCATGTAAAAAGATAGTGCTTCAATAGCACAAAGGTTTCTAATATCCTGTGGGGACATTTCTTCTCTTGATTAGTTAATTGAGAAGGGAAAATACAACCTTTCTTTAAAAGAGCTAGATATATACCAGAAATCTCTTATCCGTGTATTAATCAGCCTAATCCAGCTTTATTTATGTGAGACAACCTCCAATGATGTAGTTACAGACAAGCAAGATAACATCAAGACAAGCTAAAAAGCACTGTGATCTAACTTTCTTAAGAAGGTATGTAGCTATTTTAATAAAAAAAAAATTCTAAATAACTTTCATTTATCTCTTCTCTTTGTACATACTTAAATACATCATATTCTGTCTTCCTCTGTGTCTCTGATATACCTGCACACAGATCTCAGTTACATGGTCCTGTGATTTCAAGGGAGACTCATCACATAGCAGACTGACAGAAATATTGAAAGGCATTGAAGTTTCCATCAGTGTCATTAAAAAGAGCCATGACTATATACTTCTACTTCAAAACATTTTGCAAGCAAAAAAACATAGACTGGGCTCACATCACTTAGATTTTTTTCCATATTGGGTGTTCAAGTCAGACCTCAGCTTTCTGTCCTATGCAAAAAAACCCCCAACCAACAACAACAACAAAGAACCAAGGCCTGCAGGCAAAGGCTATGGTTCTCCCCTAGCAAAAAAAACCATCCCAAAACTATTTTAACAAATTCTAGTTGATTTATTAAAAAAAAAAAAAAAACCCAAACTGCTGTAAATTGCCCCCATCTCCCTTTCATTCTCACCCCTTCTCTCTCACCCAATCAGAGTTTTGCTGTTTCCGTGGCAACCTTATTGCTAAGGGTGGGCTGTGCCAGTAAATGGGAACATTATCTGCGGCTTTGCAAGTTATTTCTCTGGAAAACCACATTGTTGGAAGTATTACTGTTCAGAATCAGTGATCATTAATCATTAATGATCAACTTCCGACTTAATTTACATCAGTGGAATGTAAAATTAAGGTCTAAAATATGCCTACAAATTTCTGTGTGGCTGCTTAGGTTTTGAGCCAGAAGCTGACCCTAAACAAGGAGGATGTTTTTTCTGTTAGTTGAAAATACTGAAACAATTTTGTCTTAAGACACTTTTACCCTGTGAAATATGACATGAAATATTTGGAAGAAAATGAAACTTGTAACTCCTTCTGCTCCATTAGTGATTCCTGGGGGCCTATTGTTAAAAGTCAACATACTATAAAAGTTCAGAGTAAAGATGGATCTGAGATAATACCCAAATCCGAACACGACACTAAGCTTTTGCAAGGCAGGATCAGACAGGGGAGTGCATTAAAAACTGCAAACCAGCACTAAATCAATTTTGTAACATGGGACCTGCTCTTAGGAAAACCCAAATTTTTACAGTAAATTCTTCCTTTCTCCAAGCCAGCCCCTGAGGTGAGAAAGAGAAGTAGCAGCTGTGTAATAGGGCTGTATCTTCCAAGCCCAGCCTACAGATCAGCCATGTCTGTGTGGCTGCCTGCACCTGCCACAGCCCTCTGTAGGCACTCCTCCTCTTTCTCCCTGTCCCAAGCTAGTGCCAGCCCTCTGCACCAGGAGCCACCCTCCAGCTGGAGCATCACCCTAGACAGGGACTCTGCTTCCCAGTGAAATACCTCCCAGTCATGTTTTTTGCTGTGTCCACAAACATGGTTGACAAACTGTACTGTATTGTGAGTAATGTAATAAGAGGTCCATAACCTTCTCTCTGGTCTGATGCACTCATACTGATGGAAATGACAGTTCTGGGCATATATGCATTAACGTCAAATTGTCTCTAAATGTTTATATTTTAAACAGTCAGAAAAATTGGAGATTCAGAGGAGAAAGTAAAGAGCAACCTAGTTCACTGACAAATTATGCAAGAACTCTTTTTGCTGTCTTCCTTTGATAGGGAGCCAGTCATTTAGTTATTTGTTAACCCAGCATCTTTTTGGTTCTCATTCACGAGATGGATTTAATAATTCACTTGTTCTTTTTTCTACTTTGTAAATAAGATGTCTATTTTTGTTCTGGTGGTTTTGGTAGGGTTTTTTGTGTACTTTCTTTTTATTCTGTTTATATCTCATTTTCCTAGGAATGGTTTGCAAGGTTGCTTTAAAAAAACTCTATATGAAGTTTAGACTTCACAAGTTTCCTGTTGATTTCAATAGGAGTGGAATTTTATCACAGGTTTCCCAATCCAATTGCAAGTCTTGGAATTCTAATTGTTTTTAAATTTTTGTACAAGATTTCTTAGGTAGACTGATTAAAATGTAGAAAAATACCTGTGAGGTATAGGCTATTAAAATAAATTATTATTTCATTGGTTGCCATTCAAAAAGTATGTTTATTTTTATGGAAATGTAAACTGTTTTGTTTTTTCCTTTTTGAATACATGAAAAAATAACTTATTACATATACATTATATATACAAATATGTGTTTTACCACCATGAGAAGATTTATAATCTAGTACCTACTCTTTATTAGGATAGCTAAATACTGGCAAGAAGAGCAGCAATGGAAAGGATGATGTGGAGAAATACACAATACTCTCTTTTGTAGGTTTTGGCATCAGGCAGGGGTAATTGTACCTTGCCTGGGCAGACAGCAGTCCATTAAAAATATAAAACTTTCCCAAATCCATATGTTCCCCCTCCCATAGTTAAAAGGGTATAATCGAAATGATAAGAACTGAGAAACAACAGAGAGTATAAATGACCATCTTTTTCTTAGGTTGCACATCAGACCAAAATTCTGGCAGTATGCGTAGAGATTTGGTGGCAATAGCAGAGCTGTTCAGCCTCCTCTCCCCCTCCTGTCACTGACTGCATCACCTTTACTGTGTTGCCATAAAATGCATGCTACGACATCTGGCTGAAGAGTAACACAGGAAAAATGGTTGGTTTTTTCAACCAGATCAGTTCTAGACTTTGATTCACTAAACAAATTGAACTGAAGGCAGAGCAAGGGTAGGAATAAGCGGTCATGGACCGTGAAGTGGGAAAGGAAATGTATTTATTGCATCGGCTAGGACAAATGCCTAATACGCAGCTGCATAAACTTCACGCTGAAACACAACCCACTAACTCGTACAACCAAACCCTACAGATTTTCTTGGCAAATAAAGAGTTACACGCCATGCTGTATTTATAGCAAAGCCATTACCGATCATCGCTAGTACTGAAAGAATTCTGGCAATTCTGCAGCAGTGGATAACAGCGCTGGTGGAGGGTTCTTTGCAGCAGCACTCATCCCGGTGAATTCAGAATGTGCGGTACTTCTGCATTTTTTGTGCAAATTGCTGGTGTGAGTCACAGTACCTGTTTACGGTAATGCTGCTTGTTATCAGACCTGAAGTGATGGTTAACTTCATTATGGGTACAGTCACACAGAAGAGGCATCCGCAGACACGTGTACATGTGCGTGTGCACAGCATGCACATGTGCATGCATGTATTAAGGAGGTATTCTTTTCTTAGTTAGGTTCCTTGCCTTCCTTACATTTGAGTCAGACTACTTACATAGGACAATAGGTATGGCAAACAGGGTGGCCAACCTGCAAAAGACCCGGTAATGAAGCAGGGATGGGTGGCAGGATTTAAATAGCTGTTTAAATGATCGCTTAACTGGCTGAAGTTTACAAATTCCATTGCTAGTCATGTAAGGAAAGGCAGGAAGTAAAACAGCTGCAGATGAGAAGACTGAGAAACTGTCTTAAGCTCCATGCATTGAAGCAGACCAAAAGGGAGGCAAGCATCTCTCACTCTAAAAGGGACTCCAAGATTAAAAAATGTTTAGAGTGGCAGAGGAATGGAGACAAAGATGTGTATAGCACTCTATTGTCATCCACAGCAACTTGTGTATTTCTTCGCTATAACAAAAGTATACAATGACTTTCTCTAGGTACCCTCAGAAAATCTGGTTTGCTCAAGCAGGACAAGCCCCTGAAAAGCTTCAGTACAATTAAGGTTGGGAAAGGATGGAAGGTACTGGTGTTCTGAGGGTTAGCAGTTCTTCAAAGGACTTTGGGCACATGAGCTAGGACCAGATTTCAGTAACAACAAAGACGTGTAGCAAGGATGTACAGCAGAGAGGCTGGAGCCAAAAACTTGGCCAGAGCTTGAACAGACAAGCAGAAACTGAAGCTCACTGGCCAAGCACAGCTATTTGATGGGTATCCAGGTCAGAAGAGCTATCCCAGAATGGGAGAAAATGGTGACCTATGAGGGTCTGTTGAAAAATGCATGTATCAGTAACCTGACTCCAGAGTTGCACAGTACTTGCCAAGAACTGGGCTTCAATGAAGCCCTGGTGCCAGGAAGAAGAGGTGGTGGAGAAATGCCGTTGGCAGAGACACTGACCCCAGCTCCCAGTTCCAGAAGGGAGAAAGGGAAAAGGGATGTTGAAGCCAGCATGTGGCCTGAGAAGGCCTGTTATGGCAATAAGTAAAGCAGAAGGAAAAATCTTACTAAGTTGCACTGAAAACAATCAGCCTTACTACCTGCTGACAACAGTAGTGCTGTTATGTCCAAGTAGTTCAACAAGTTTAAGCGACAGCACATCTGCGAGACTAACTGAACGCTATCATTACAGTAAACATGTTAGCATTGTATAAATTATTTACTTTGACTAGGATAGGAAAGAGTAAGGATCTATTCTGTTAGGAAATTATTATGTGCCGCTGAAGCAACCTGTTAAGCCTCTTCTCTAACAATTATTACTGACCACCATGAACTGCAATTACCCTTAAACTAGTATTTTATTTTAATATTACTAGCAACACTTTATCTCACTAGAACTACCAAAACAATGCCACAGTGGTGCTTTGTCCTACTAAAGCCGCTAGTCTACCCAAGTGCAAGAAACTATACCAATAAAAACATGATCTTGCACATAGCATTGTGTAAATATTAAGAGCCTGCTTTTGCACAGCACCTGACCAACATATGCCTGACCAGCATATCTAAACTGGCAGAAATCTGTTGTTTAGATACAAGCATTAGGATTGCCATGTGGCTACAAAATCCTTAAGTACAATTAAACTAAAAACTCAACAGTTAATGCCAAAATAAGTCTCCTGCACAATTTTTTGTATCAGAATAAATATACATGTCTGTCTCCTGTGCAGTGACTCAAGTATCAACATGAATGTTCACAGACCACCACGATGACAGTCAAATGAGAGAAAAGGAAGTTATTAGAAGTTTTTAGCATAGTGATGTGTGGGTAGATGGTAATGTTCCTGGACAAACACTCTTTCTTACCTTGCCACTAACACTTTAATTTTAACATTTTTGGCCAAACCAAAAGTTTTTTAAGAAAAAGCAAAAGAATATGCTGCTAGAAAAAACTTCCGAAAAAGCATAAATTATACTTAACTGCTCTATACTACATCTCTGTAACTCTTTCCAGCTCACAAACACTTCCATGGTGTACACAGCCAGCTACTCCACACTGTAAACTTTCAGTCACACAAAACTAACACCTGCCCCCTGCTGTCCAAGATGCAAAAGAAGCTGGAAGGAGCTTTTCCTTTCTACAGAGCCCATCAACTCCCTCTAGAGCATTAGCATCTAGGGGCTAATCACCACCCTGCAAATCATACCTAAAAGAGGGAATAAGGAGAATGAAAAACTTCTATCGAAGTCCCTGCAAGGCCACGTTATGGCAGCAAGCAGTGAGCGTGGGCTATCAGAAAGTAAGACCAGAGTTTAATCCTGTTGAAGAGGGCAGCAATCTCCCGCCTGCCTCTCTCACCTGTTCAGAAACATACTGCACCAAACAGCAACGCTACTTCAATTGCTGCTTCAGCTTTTCATGCTTTTGAAAGGAAGCAGTCTATAAAATGTCAACAATATTACATATCTGAGATATTACCAGTATTGCAAAACTTCACAGATAATGTCAAAGACATTGGCAATATAATCAACATGGTTAGCAGGAGTTGTTTTGCTGTCATTGCTTTGGAGCAAAAACACTTTGTATTAT
Organism: Pandion haliaetus; assembly: GCA_013401275.1. Classification (NCBI taxonomy): domain Eukaryota; kingdom Metazoa; phylum Chordata; class Aves; order Accipitriformes; family Pandionidae; genus Pandion; species Pandion haliaetus. The sequence continues at coordinate 48,588 of VYZV01045807.1, forward strand.
GCCATAGAGCAGTGTTTACATTTAGGAGTAAGTGATTTTCTAATGTAAGTTTGAAGCTTCAGACCACATTCTCCTTTCTCTGATATCTTGAGACCGTTCATATGCCCTCAACCTGTTGCACAAAATATGCCAGCCCACCTTTCACCTGTATCTTCATGCAGACTCGGATAAACCTGTCATAAATGCTTAAAAGAATCACTTGACAGTACCTCAGCACATCACTGTACTTTGGTGCACTTGTTTTTATTATGGTTATCTCAGTTAATATCTCTCATGCTAATGCTCAGAAATTTAAAATCTGAGTTTGCCAAGTTCCACATACTAAAGCAATTAGAACCACTTCAGTTCATCCATCAAAGATCCATCTCACCATGATCATGCTTACTATTACCAATTATAATACAAACCTCGGGATTTTGCAGTATTTTGGCAAATCTCAACCACTGGTCCAGCTGTTCATTTGTACATTCATTTCAATAGCACTAAATACAACACTACGCAATTTGCAGTTTACCAAAAGGCTTGAAATAAGCTTAACCCTAATAATTACAGTTAGTAATTCCTAGAAAAAAAGGTAAAAAGGAGCTGCTGTTAATATTTGCTCTAATCTTTCACATATCACAGCGAACATGTCTTCTGTGAATTCTCCACTGGACCACTGTGTAACTTTCAAGGAAAATACCTAGTGTTTATTAAAAATTTGGAAAGGCTGTTACAACTCTGGGTAAATTGCTACTATAATCAGTCACCCAATTGTTTACGTAAGCAAAAGCACAAAACAAAACCACCTCACATTACACTTTTGAGTCTGTTCTTAGCATGGGGAGATAAACAAGGTCTGTATCAGGTGTAGATTTTCTAGGTAACTCTTAAGGCTTAAATCAATCCATTAGTAACTACCAGTGCTGGGCATACTCCTACATTGTGCAGCCTAATGATACAGACAGATTTTCCCCAATCTGCTGCGATTCATGAGTCCAGTCAGACAATACAGTAACATTAGTCAAGAGAGCAAAGGTACAATCTACAAGTAAAAACATATACAAATTTATCTGTGCTATTCTGGATCCCAATTATGGGCCTCAGGAGAAACAATATTCTTCTGTTACTTCTAATTTTGATATAAAAGTGTGGAAGCCCTCCCTAAAAGAATGAAAAAAAATCTGAGTGTGTGCAGGGCACTATTGCCAGGGAGAGTGTAGGGCAGGGGAAACAACATACTTAGCAAAAACAAGCTGCAACAATGTAGTCTAATACTGGCCTTTTTAGCATTGGCTTCTAAAATACAGCCACATAACAAGTATTTTTAGTAAATAGAATGTTCACATGAAAAATACTTTTACTGTTTCTCTGATGATCTTCTTGCACTCAGATCAAGTAGACAAAGTATATATATTTATATACATATATACACATACACACATACATGCTCTCCCTCCCTTTCTCTCTATATAACCAGTATAAAGAAGCAGTTTATTTCTAAGGCTCTTTTTCTCTTGATGTATATTTATATACTGAATCCTATTATGCATAAAGTTTTGCTATAATCTGAACACATTTTATAAAGACCAAGTAGCAAAATCAGCAGTCATCTTATGTAATTCAATTTTTTTCTCATCATTGTGCAATACTGTATGATGGGCAACTATGCACATATTTGGGCTTGTTAAGTAACGTTGCTTTTCTCATTACTTGACCATTCTCTCCTGAAAATTTATTTTCATTGCAGAATGCCAATGTCAGTATTTCGAGCATATCACACTCTTCAATCTTTAAAGACTACGTCTTGAAATTAGCAAGAATACTAGACCAATTTTAATTTCATCAAAGACAATGTTAGATTTAAAAATATGTAGCATTTAGGGATGCCAATTTTTTTTCTGTTAATTAGGAGTCATATCACTTCAAAATGAACATTTGGTTCCATGAGACATTAGAGTGTACTTGATATAGAGATCGGTTCTGGTGTTGGTAGGGTTAACCTGCTGAGTCGTGACTACTTGTAACTGTCAAATTCTCTCCAAGGATAAATAATTAAAGCTTCAGGAAGAATAAGCACACAGGAAGTGGTGGAGATTGGATGTACGTAGGTGTTGAGGGCATTCATTTTTATCCAATCGCTGAATAAAAAGCACATTATTCACGGAATCTTGTTCATTCACTGCTACGTGACCTGCACCACAATAGAAGACTGCAGCATCTAGCACTGAACTTAACTGCATTCAAGGCAACGAGAAGAGGACTCTAATGGTATCAGCACATAAAAGCAAAATGCTACACTGTAGTTGTATATGCAGCCTTTGGTTAATGGTATAGCTCTTATGACTGA